>JAKFQP010000765.1:119649-130452 GCA_023375905.1 Nycticorax nycticorax | reverse complement strand
GCTTCTCTGCTTGGAGGTCAGCTTGACCACAGTGAGGGGTGTGTCAGGAGGTCTCTCTTCCCGAAGACAAGCATTGCTTTGGAATTCTTTATTTCGTGGTTAGGATAGCGGCTATAAGGTCTTATGTTTGCTTTCTTAAAGGCAAAACACTTTGAAGAGGCCAAAAAGAAGACTGAACGTTTCCACAAACATTTAAAGCAGCAGTTTTTGAAAGAACAGGAGAGAAAGACAGCGCGGCAGAAGAAGGCATCCGAAAGGTTTGAAAAATCACTGGAAGTGTTCAGTCGCAGAAGTGGGAAGTCGTCCGTCCCTTCTGCTGATGGTTCATCTGGGCGTAAAGTGACGCCCTTGGAACAGGCAGCGGCTGCTGACTGAGAAGGGACCAAGAGACACGTCTAGAGAGCTCCTCCTGCAGGCTGTCCCAGGGCTCTGGCCCACATCTTGCCAACCTACTAGAATTTGCAGTTTGTCCTTTTAGAAGCTGACGCTTGGTCCTGTTACAGCAATAAACCAGCACGATCCCTCACTCGCTCTCGTGTTGCTGCCCACTGACCTTTTAAATCAGTGGGGTGGCTGTGGTTAGAGAGCCATGGGCTGGGGACAATTCAGGGAGCAGTGTGGCAGCCGCAGTCATAAAACACCTCTTTGAAGGACTGGTTTCCTTTGAGGGAGCAGAAAAGTGATGTGAAAGAGATGGAGTTTTTTCTTGGCTTGTGCCAAGGCAGGATCCAAACGACATGTTTCACGGCTAGCTGGATTTCCAGAAATGTTATCAGAGGTTCAGGGTGGGTAAATGAATCGTTGTTGGGGAAAAGAAGGATTGGTGACTTATGAAGCTTAGGGAGAAAAAACCCAAGGAACAGAGGATTGAAGGAGAGTGCCTCGAGGCACTGAAGAAGCGGGTAAGTGTCAGCAGCAGATGGAGAAGGTGGTTGTAGGCAAGTAGAACTGATCGACTTTCTTCTTCCCTTTTCCCAAATCAGAGACATTCATCCCCAGTAGGCTGTGACACAGCTTATTGTGGGAGTGCGGAGCTGGAGAGATTGGGATCATCCACCCTGGCCTCAGCAGTGCTGTAGCATTAAGTATATTTCTATTATCCTTGAAAAATATTCATCTGACTTGTTTTTAAAAGCCTTGCAGTAAAGGAGATGCTACCGTTTCTCGAGGTGGCCTGGTTTTTCAGCCAGCATTGCAACATTGGGGTTTTCATAACAGAAACCTTCTTTGCTTGAAATGAAGCTGATAATTTTTTATCTTTCCCAGAGGCCTCGAGGGAATTGGATGTTGGAAGACTGCTGTCACGTCTTCACACAGGTTTTTCTTCACTGGATTAAATAATGCTCAGTACCTTCAAGCTGTCCCCCTCAGTTGGGATTTCTAAAGAGAATTTTCACAACCAATGTGAAAGGCGTTCCTCAGACATCAGGAGGGCAGGCCTGGCACATTACACCCCACTGCTCAAGAACCTGGAGGCGTTAGGCCTCGGGGATGAAACACTGCTTCTTGGTTTACTGCGAGACGACCTTTCATAAAGAACAACAAACTTTTCCCTCACCTCTGGCTCTTGAAAACTGTAAATAATTCTGTTTCTTCTTCCCTAGAGCTCTTCAGATAATTCAGCCAGACTCAGACACATGGCAATGTTATGCATGATGATAACTAAAAGTCTTAGACTGGAAGGTGCCTTGCAAGCCTGACTTTAGGGACAGCACTTTCCACCTCTGGGACATCTCGGCAATAATAGGCCACCTGCCATGGCCTTGCCTTATGAGAGCTTGCAGCTAGCTAAAGGCATCCTCTGAAACCGTCTGCTTCATAGATGCTATTCGGGTGCTGAAAGGCTCTGGGAACCCTGAACAGAAAATCAGTGTTTGGCACCTGAATTGGCTTCAAGCCACAGATCTATAAAGTCTTGTTTTTTCTGAGTATTTAAGACATCTTCTTCTTGTCTTTCCTTCTTACACCTGTGATAAATCTGCCCTGCATACTGTCCTCTCCATGGACAGATCCTTCCTTCTTTGTGCTGAATGGAGTTAAATCCAGTTGGTGGCTGGTCACAGGCGGTGTCCCCCAGGGCTCAGTGCTGGGCCCAGTTCTGTTTAACACCTTTATCCATGATGTGGACGAGGGGATTGAGGGCACCCTCAGTCAGTTTGCAGATGACACCAAACTGGGCGGGAGTGTGGATCTGCTGGGGGGGAGGAGGGCTCTGCAGAGGGACCTGGCCAGGCTGGATCCATGGGCCCAGCCCAATTGGGTGAGGGTCAACAAGGCCAAGGGCCGGGTCCTGCCCTGGGGTCACCACAACCCCAGGCAGCGCTCCAGGCGTGGGGCAGAGGGGCTGGAAAGCTGCCCGGGGGAAAAGGCCCTGGGGGGGTTGGTGGAGAGGGGGCTGAATAGGAGCCAGCAGGGTGCCCAGGTGGCCAAGAGGGCCAGCGGCATCCTGGCTTGGATCAGGGCTGGGGTGGCCAGCAGGAGCAGGGCAGGGACCGTGCCCCTGTGCTGGGCACTGGGGGGGCCGCCCCTCGACTGCTGGGGTCAGGGTTGGGCCCCTCCCTCCCCAAAGGACCTGGGGGGGCTGGAGCGTGTCCAGAGAAGGGCAGGGGAGCTGGGGAGGGATCTGGAGCCCCAGGCTGCTGGGGAGCGGCTGGGGGAGCTGGGGGGGTTCAGCCTGGAGCAGAGGAGGCTGAGGGGAGCCCTCATCGCTCCCTACAACTGCCTGACAGGAGGGGGGAGCCGGGGGGGTCGGGCTCTGCTCCCAGGGAATGGGCGATGGGACGAGGGGAAATGGCCTCAAGTTGTGCCAGGGCAGGGTTAGGTTGGACATTGGGAACAATTCCTTCCCCGCAAGGGCTGTCAGGCACTGGAAGGGGCTGCCCAGGGAAGGGGTCGAGTCCCCACCCCTGGGGGGATTTAACAGCCGGGCAGCCGAGGTGCTTAGGGCCAGGGTTTAGTGGTGGGATGGCAGGGTTAGGGGAACGGCTGGTCTTGGGGATCTCAAAGGTCTTCTCCAACCTCAAGGATTCTGTGATTCACTGATTCTATTCTATGATTCCTGCCCTCGCTCATGGACAGCCGGCCTCCACCATGCTGCCACACGGATCCTGCACCAGACCTTGGTGATGACATCCAGCTGGAAAAGGAAATTACCAGCAGAGGTAACTGCCTGGCAGCCCTGCACCTCCAGCTTTTGCCTGCTATTTTTGTCCAGGAAAATGTGGATCTGTTGTTCACCATGACAGCTGTTGGGCAGGACAGGAAACATCTTTGGTCGTGCTGGCACCAGTGGCAGACTGGTGTCTACCTACATCTGTTGGCTTGAGTGGCACTGAAACCCAAGAAGAGACGTATTGAGGTGAAAAGCAAGGAACTTCCAACAAGTAAATAATGCCATAATTTTTTAGAGAGGAACCTGGATATTGCCACCTAGGGGTGACCTCTGCTGGCCACCCCCAGGGTTTTGCTTGTGGGAAGATGCTGTGAGAAAAGGACTGGTTTAAAACCGAGTGAAAGCTTCTGGATTTGGTCCAGACATTCGCATGTTACCACGCAACCCTTCAGCTATTGTTTGCGTGCTCCCTGGAACTCTTGGCTCTGTCAGCTGTGAAATGTGCTATCCAGCCAAAAGCGCACTCTCAGCAGCCTGGGCGGCAGCAGGCCTGCCCTCCTCCTCCTTTAATGGCAGCGTTAGGTTAATGGTTGGACTTGATGATCTTAAAGGTCTTTTCCAACCTAAGCGATTCTATGATTCTGTGATTCCATGGCCTTTGGACTCTCCTGCATGTGTCTGGCCTACGCAGCATCCCGGGGCAGTGAGTCTCAATGTTTAATAATGCAGTGTGAAGAAACAGTCCCTTGAGTTTGTTTTAAACCTGCCATCAGGGCAAATTCACTGTGAGTCTCCAGTTCTTGTGTTACGACAAGCAGCGAATGATTGCTCGTTTGTCACCTCCCCATGTTGTGCTTTCAGAGTCCTCAACTTTGACCCCTCTCCATCAACCTCCTCCCTGATGCTGGGCGGTTTCAGCTGGGCTCCGCTATGCAGCCAGCCCAGGGGCGGTTCATCCCTGGTGCTACAGGAACAGTTGCATCCATCCATCTCCCAAACAGCATCCATCCTTGCATGCGGGCATCCCTGAATGGTGCCTGGCACCCTGCAGGGAGCGGGGGATGTCCCTCCCCTCTTGCCATGGAAGTGGAGGGGCTGCAGGGCTCTGTCTAACAGTGCTCCTCTGTGCGGAGGTTACAGGGCCAGTGCTGGGAGAGGCCAGTCACCAGTCGTGTTCTCCAGTCCACCAGCTCAATGCTGTCCTTGATCCCACTGTCCCCGTGGCAGGAGTCAGCCCTTGCATGCAGCAGCCACCCCCGGGGTGAAGAGCACCAGGCACGGGGCGATGCCTGGCCCCGTCTGCCCTCACCTCGCTGACCTCCTCATCCCCATGGCCTTGGGAGCGGGGGAGCCGTCAGAGCCGCACCGTTTGCCACATTGGGCTGTGGAGTCAGTGGGTTGCTGGAACTGGCTCTGCAGGGGCTGCGTGCCCGTGCTGACGGAGCCCCGGGTGGGCCAGGCCAGCCAGCACACGCGCGCTCCTGCTCGGCACACACGTTTGCTCGGACAGCTGACATTTGCCTGGGAGACTGGCGGTCGCGACTTGCTGCAGATTCACCAGGCAGATGCTGATCAAAATCACGCTCTGATCTCAGTGCCCCCAACACCTCCAGGGAGAATTTTCCTCTCAAAAGCTGGTCTTATTGCTGCCCACAGCTGACTGCAGAGGGTGCTGCCAGCTGAGCCAGCGTCCCTCTTCAGCCACGCTTCTCCTGCCATCCTACTTCCAGCCTGGTGCTCTCGGGCTCCTCGCTTTGCAGGGCCAGCTCAGCGTCTCCAGCCCTCCCCTGCCTTCCCCCTTTTAAAGTCAGTTTGCTGAGAGCTTACAGTGACGCCATGACACCCGTCTCCCCAGCGGACTCCTACTGTAGGGACTCACTGGTTTAGGCAGAGAGGAGGTGGAGGCAACGCGCTCCACCATGGGGAGCCCTGAGGGGAACCTCTGGCCTCTTGGATGGGGAAAGGACCGTTCACCGTGCTCACCTTGTCACAGGCCAGCGAGGTCTGTGTTTTCAGCCGAAGCTGGAAGGAATGTGGGAGCTGTGTCAGCACAACGCTCGTCACTCGGAACAGGCAATGCTTGGAGCAGAGGGGGATTGTGCTGGCTGCCCGCACCTTCCGCAGGGGAGCGGCTGAAGCCAGAGCCATAAGGCAGGCGCCATCCAGGACTGGATGAATTATCAAAGCAGCCCAGGGCACCGGCACTGACATATAACCCATGTTTGCCCTCCCTGCAGCTCTGATCTTGACATGTAGAAGCAAGCAGACAGGATCTGGGCAGAGACCTGGACCCCTTCCTCACCTACGAGGCTCCAAGGAGAGAAGGAGCTGATGCATCCCGGGTTCGGCCCCCTGTGCAGAGTGCTCACAGACGCCCTCGGGCAGCGTTAAAAGAGGAAGGTGACTCTTGCCTGTAGCCCCACGCAGACCTAGCACAGACAGTGTGATGGGCAGGTGGGAGCGGTTTGGTTCAGCCTCATCCCGGGGCAGTGCTGCCCGTATTTGGCTTTGCAGGCAGCTCCCTTGCCTGCCCACGGGCTCAAACCTGGGTCACAAATATAATATTGACAGTGTAGGGTCACCAAACGCTAAATCACAGGAGCTTGCACTGACCCAGAACAAGCTTTATAAACCCCCGAGATGAATGTGCAGTTGAAAAGAAACAGCAGCTCCTGCACACCTCTCCTGAGACCAGTGCTGCAGCATCACTGGGCTTGTTTTCTGGGCATCCTGCATCATTATTATCCTCCACAGCTGCAAGAGGCTGGTAGGAAACACAGCCAGAGAAGGAAAATGTTAGCTGCTGCCTGCATGGGTTCTCAGCAGCAGCAGATTTGCTACTCCTTTGAGATGACTCCTGCACCAGTGTTGTCTTCCTGCCTGAAGCCACCGAGGAGGCAAAAGGGTCGAAGTTTCTTGTTCTGCACATAGCAGCACAAGGGCTGTCCCCCAGGCAGGGGACAGGGCTGAGTGTCCTGTCTTCTCCTGGAGAGAGGCAGCCAGGCAGAGTCAGCAGGACCTTGCCCTGAAGCAGATGCTGGCCGTGTGGGAGCAGGCAGCGCTGGATCTGTGCAGGCAGACAAGCACCCCTCCTGAAGGAGAACCCTGTGACAGGTAGGGCGGAAAGGCTGGGAAGGACCGGGATCCCTTGTGGAACCAGTCCTCTCGTGTACAGTCAGAAGGTGCGGGGCAGTCAGCAAACCCCAGGATATGTATCCGTGGTCTTTGCCAACTGCGGGCTGGCGGGATCAGTGGGCAAAGCACGCAGCTGCAGGGCCAGTGATACCTCCCTGCCTGCTCCTGCTGTCCCCATTGCCTGCTCCTGCTGTCCCCATTGCCCTCCAGCGGTCCCCTCTGACCCATGGCTATGAAATTGCCACTCCTCACAATTTGCTTTCTGTTTAAATTCCCCCCGCAGGCTCGGACAGGTCCACTGCCCAGCTCAGCCAGTTTTTCTGTGCTGCTGTGCCTGGTCAAGCAGCTCCACCACTTCATCCCAGCGGTGCCCCTGCGATGTGACCAGCCTCATGTCCTGTGCACAACCAAGGACCACTGTGGGCCCGTCTGCCTGGGGGTCACCACAGAAACAGGAGCTATTATCCCCAAAGTGGTGCTTGGGAAGCTCTGTCATGCGTTATCTAACCTACATTCAACTCTAAATTAGCTGGTGAGGGAACCAGGGGATGCAGGTCAGAGACGATCCTGCATGTAGCACGAGTGATGATAAGCTCCCTCTCCCTCTGCCAGGAAATAAGCACTGAGACAAGAACCTGATGTTATTTTACATGATGTTCCCAGAGCCCTGCCTGAGCCTTTCTGACAGGGCCAGGGGGAGCACGGACTCCTTCCCACCCGCTCACAATATGGATGAGGAACACGTCATCCCACTGACGGCAAGACACGGGAACGAGTGAACACAAGCTGGAGCTGCAGCCGGGCCACGGTCAGGGATCAGTTGGCCCCGCAGATTCCCCCGGGGCTTGGTGTGGTGCCAGAGCTCCAGGTTCCCAGCAGAGCATGATGCAAGGCTTGGCGCAGCACAGCAGCCAGCACGGCTGGCTCCCGTGAGGGTCTCCTGAGGACATAGCTTCTCACGCAGAGCTCTGTGCCCGGGTGACAGCAGCCTGCAAGGTGCTCAGTGCCTCCAGCCTCACCCGCAGAGCCCAGCGCTGAGGGCACTGCAGGGGTTCATGGCTTCAGAGCTCCTGGAGTGCAGAGAAGCAGGAGGAGATGCTTTCTGTTGCATTGGCGAATCAGTTCCTGCCCACCTTGCAGCTGCATTTTGGCTGCAGCCAGAGCAAGGACGGTGGCAGGAGGGGACTGTCCCTGCAGTGATGCCAGGTTGGGGTATCGTAGCCTGCAGCAAGGCATCATCGTGGGCTTCTGCTCTTTTGCCATCATTTCACAATCAACTTTAACTGGTGTCATCCATCCCCCTCCCTGCTGTCCCACACATGTGTGGGTGGCTGCAGGAACAGGGAGATTATTTGGGTAACCCCAAGTTGGGGTGGATCATGGCTTTCGAAGATCGGCTGAGCCTGCCTGCTCCCACGCACTGAGCTTTGCTTCCCTTGGACACAGGGGAGACGGATTCAGCATCTGGAGCGTGGTTCATCTGAATGTGGTGGGAGAAAACCCAGGTGGGGCTTTCAGAGAGATCTTTGATGTTCAGCTGTTTAGTCACAAGGCCTTTGTGTCTGAACACATCCGGACTCAGACCGCGGGGGACAGCGTGCCTGGGCTGTACCAGCACCCAGGGTCTCTCGGCTCTCCCTTCCCTGCTTGGACATGCCCCACACTGCTCCCCTGCTCACGTAATTTGGAATCTTGGACACCTCTGACTCAGGGCAATGATGCAGCCTGGTGGGTCTGGATGCAGTGAGTTGTTTCAGGGTGGATCTGAGGTTTTTCTACATCCTGGATGAGGCAGGATTGACGCAGGTTCCGTGACATTTCATCCAGCTCCCAAATTGACCTGGTTTCCTTCCTGGCAGAAGAGCTGTTGCTGGCCTGGAGCAGTGTGTGAAGCTGCAGGACAAGTCAGGCTGCTCCATGCACGTGTCACCACCCCCATCTGCGCCTGCAAGACGGGGATGTCTCTAATTACCCAAATCTAGGGGGGAGCGGCAGTGGTCAACAGGTCTTCCCTACTTCAGAGGAGGTTTGGATGCGACCCACCGCTCCACCCTTTCCATCCTCTCTCCCTGTACATCCCAAGGACCCTCCTGTCCCGTGTGCGCAGGGGACGCTGGTGACAGTCACTGGGCAGTTGATCTCATCTCCAGGTCACCGCTGTAAGGAAGCCTGAGCCTGCATTTCTTAGAGAGCGGTGGGCCCGTTTCAAACGAAGCAAACAAGACGCTCCTCAACTTTGGAAAGACAAAGGCATTCTTTTCAAGATGGATTTAATTGCCAAAATGTCTGCAGGGCAAGCAGCAGCTTTTCACAGGAGTCAGTGTTCACCCTTGAAATCCTCGTCAGGAAAAGCAGCAGCTCTCTGTGTCTCAAGAGCTGCTTCCCTGTGCTGTGATGACTGCTGTGAGGGAAAGATCCAACTGATGGCACATCACCTTTGTAATCTTACGGCCCCCACTGTGCTTAAATCCCATGTCTCCTGATCACCCCACAGCCAGGAAATCACGGATCTGCTGGATCTGGATCCAGTGTGATCACAAGATCCCATCGGCCAAATTAGAGCACGAGACGGTGTTTCTGGACAGCTCTGTGCTTTCGCTGCAGGCTGAGGGACAGCCTGTCCCAGACGTGCAGTTAGAGCCACCCCTTCTACCCACAGAAGGCTGGGTATGTCCCAGGTCAGGGTTTGTGCTGGTGGCTGCAGCATTTTGACCCAAACCCAGGCTTATCACCACCCTGAATCCTGGTGTTGCCTTCAAATTGGTCCTTTGGGTGGGTCGCTGAGGGCAGGAGGTGCCCATGTGCAAGGCACTGCTCCCCCGGCAGGTAAGGAGCCGGACATGTCCAGTTCGACACCCCAGAGCCAACACAGGCCTGCTCCCACCTTGCTCTCCGCAGCTCTGCCCTCCTCCTGCGTCTCTGCCAGCCCCACGGTCCCGCTCTGTACAGGGAGGCAGCAGATCTGGGCAAGCCTGGCCCCTCCATGGGTGTCCCCTCATCCATCCTCACCAGTGCCAGGCCTTAAAAGTCAGTACCTGGTAGTCCCACTGCATCTCCCGTCACCATTGACAACTGGTGATGTGCTGGGCCAGCGGGCACAGCCCCCAGTGCCAGAGATTTATTCACGGGCTTGGACACGCTATGCATGGAAATACAGGGGAGTGCTCACACGAGGAAAGGCTGCATGGCACTGGGCCGGCTGAGGCCCAGGACAAGGCTACTCGTGGGTGCCACAGCCATCGTGAGACTGCTTCATGCTTGCTTCTGCCCCCGAGGTCAGAGCTGGCATCACTGGGAGCCTGGGCTGGCGTTCGGCATTTTGCCAAATTTCCTCCCAGAAACTGAAGCCCTCCTCTCCCCGAACGCATCCTTCTTGCTGATGGTGAGTGCTCAGCTTTCCAGGGCCAACGTGTTTTTTGCAGAAATTGCTAATTCACAGGTAACCAACTAATTGTGCACGTGTGGCATCAGCATTTTAATCAGCTGGAGTTTATTAGCATTTTCATGGCCCTGAATGCTGAGTTCTATACGGTAAGTCTTCTTTAAGAGTAGACTTAGGGTAATTTCTTGGTTTGCTGGTGTTCTGATGTTCCAAATCCCCACTGGACTCTATATTCTGCCTGACTGAATATTGCGACATGGTCTAAATTTCCATAACCCCAGCCTGCCTGAGGCGTGTGGACACGTTGCGTCCTCCATGGTTCACACCCGGTGGGTGCTGTGGACGGCTCTGGACACCTCCGTCTGTCTGTCTGTCTTACTCCTCCATCCTCTGGACACCTCCGTCTGTCTGTCTGTCTGACTCCTCCATCCTCTGGACACCTCCGTCTGGCCGTCTGTCCGCTGGCAGGCCCCCGCCATGCTCAGTGGCACAGCCAGTCCCCTCGGGGCTCCCGGGCACCGACACAGCCCTCCTACTTCATTTTTTCCTCTTTTACGACTGACCAGGGCCTGGGAGACTTGATCTCGGCGGGTATAAAGTTTATTTTCTGGCTTATTTTTAGGACTCTCAGAAACGCATTACCAGGAGGCACGGAGAGAACGCTGCCGTGAGCACACACCGCTCGGACTGCTTTTTCCCTATAATACTGCTGTTAGAAAAACAGAGCAGGAGCCTTCCCTCCCCACGGACGCGGGCTCCCAGCTCCCCGTCCTCGCCGTGCCCGCGGCCTCCGCCAAGATGGCGACTCCCCCTTCCCCCGCTACTCGCCCACGCGGAGCTTCTGATTGGACAGCGGTGCTGCCCATCAAACGAACGGCGCCGCTGAGGCGTGGGCGCCGCACAGGGCGGGGCAGAAGCCGATCGCCATAGGCTGTCCGGAGAGGCCCCGCCCCCTTGGCATGCCTAGCAACGGGAGGACTCTGGCGGCGGCCGGGTGGGCTGGGGGCTGTGGCGAGCGGGGCCGTGGCCGTGGCCGTGGCCGTGGCCGTGGCCGTGGCCGGGACCGGGACCGGGACCGGGACCGGGACCGGGACCGGGACCGAGCGCGCTGCAGGGATCGGAGGCAGCCTGGGACCCACACTCCCCGGGAACCAGGCCCTGGGATATCGCCGAC
>JAKFQP010000765.1:83502-96020 GCA_023375905.1 Nycticorax nycticorax | reverse complement strand
ATGTTTTTACTGTCATTGCTGATGGGAGAAAACGTGGGGAGGTTTGTTGGCTTTGTACAGGATGAAACCAAAGACAACACCATGGTGGTAATGTACAGTGTGTTGAGGGCGAGTTCATAGCCCGGGGGATGCAAACCTAGCAGAAATGCTTAAAATCACTGTCCTGTTTCGGTGCCCTCCTGTGATTGAAATTAGTGAAGGCATTTCATGCTGCCTGGTGCAAAGTGTTACTTCTTTGACAGAACCTCAGGAGCAGCTTTGCTGCTGTGGCAGATCTCTGTAAAAAGGATCCGCTCCCATGTGCAAGCGTTGTTGACTGAACAGCTTAGTTTAGTTGTAAGCAAGCATGAATGCGATGTGACCTAGCTCGCTTGCTTGGGAAAAGAGCATTTTACTGCTTTTTCACTGGGGTGTACTCCTTAATATGTTGATACGAGGCCGTGGCAAGATTTCCTACAGTGGCCTGCCTTCTGTTCCCTGTTACAGCATTTCTTTTTACTACTGGTAAAATAGGGGAAAAAAAATAAATTTGAAGGTTTAAACCTGCTGTTCTTCCTGCACATTCTTAGAAAAATAAAGAAATAAAAATGGGCAGAGAAGGTAAGAAAAAACAAGTTTCCATGCACAAAAGCACTTTGGCGTGTCCTGGGAAGAAAGGAGGAGGATGAATGCAGTTTTAGCTTCACACAGGTGAAAAATATGCTTTGAAAAGCAGTGAAGCAGTGGGGCTGCTTTCCTCGGCAGCTCAGCTGGGGTCTTCCTCCTCCCCCTTGCTGTGTCCACCCTGCGGTGCTTTGGGCTCCTGTGGTGGAAACCTTCCAGCCTTGAAACTGCTGGGGCAAGACCCCCCCTGGGGCTCAGTGTCCTTCCTAGGGGCTGCTAGAAAGACATGGGACGCGAGTCCCCCTCCTGCCAGCACCTTCTTGGATTTGCTGAAACGGGAGGGTTTTAGATTGAGTTTGGCCTTTCTTGTGTAGGACCTGCCCTAATGCTTTGGTATAAACGTTCGGTCTTCAATATATTCTACTTTAAAGCTATGTGACAGAGTGAATCTCTCTTCTGTTGGCTGGAGAAAACGTAAAGCTGTGAAAAAGCTTCAGGGGACTGGTTTCCTTCTGGTGCTGAGCTGTACTTGCCAATATTTGCTTTCAGAGGTGTAACTGTGCGTATTGTGTGCCATGTGGGGGGAGTGTGTCTCGACACGCTGGTAGCTGTTAAGGTACTCGGCAAATCTCTCTCTGCTTTTCCTCTTCTTGCTTTTGTTTTTTCTGCGCTGGCAGCGTAACCGGCTGCTGCCCCTGTGTACGTTAGCTCTTTGCTTGCTCCGTCCAGTTTAAGTTGTCCTAATTAGCAAGCAGAAACCTCTTTATTCTGTCTCAAGCAGTTGTAGTTTTGAAATTGGTAGAGAGGCGGAGGAGGCAGGCATTTAGAGAAGGTAAGCGCTTGATGTGTCTCCTATGGAAATAAATGTTGCTGAGGTCTAAAAATAAACCAGTCCCAGTCCCGTCCCTGTGACAAGGGCTGCTGGACGCGAGCTCTCGGGCACATGGGGATGGAGGTTTTTAATGTCCTTTGTGAAGCACCAGGGCCTGGACCTGCAGTGGGGCTTTGGGACCTGCCGGCAAAATCCTTCTGCTGCCCAAGAGCCGAGCAAAAAGCGCCTGTTTGTGCAAAGTGTGGTTTTGCTCATCAGTTGCCTGTTTGCCTTCATGGTAGGCGTAAGGCAGGCTGCTTTGGAAGTCCCTTGGCTTCCCAAAGTGGCTGCTGAAATGAAAGGTAGTGACTTCGAATAAAGTGCTGATGCTGCTTTTGCGGAGTGAACCTTGCCTGCGTGGAGCAGAGGAATGGGATGGCAGCTGATCCCTCCTGGGAAGGTGCGAAGGTGGCCTGTGAAGCGCTCTCCAGGGGACCGGCACCCAGGCTTGGCTGTGACCAGAGGACATGAAACTGGCCGGAGTAGAGGGCAGGTCTCGGACTGTGCCGAAGCGGCTTGGGTATTTCTGCATTTAAAAAACCTCCAAGCATCTTATTGCACCACAGAAGTTTTCTTGCAACACAGTACACTAAAATAACACTGAAAGTCTGGTTTGAGTAATTGGGAAATTCGCTGAAAGCTGTAACTCCCCCTTGGCTGCGCGTGAGAGCAGCCCCTTGTGAAGGTCACTGACTTTGCCTTCCCTCTCGGCCGTGCGTTTAACTCCTCTGTTCCTGGTAACCCATGCTCAACATCCACAGGATTTTTGCAGAAAACGTATAGCCCCTGAGCACTGATCCCAATGCAGAGCATTGGCATGGCTCGGATCCCCAGGATCGATTCCTGAAAGCACCTGTAGGTGCCTTGTACGGTTGTATATTCCTGCACGCAGGCTGGAGGGAGTGCCAGGCGCTGCCCGACTGTCTTTCTGCCAACTGTCTTTCTGGCATTTACTTGGTGAAGTAACACAGTCCCACCTGGTGCTCGCTTGTTATTTTGGAGTTTTGTCACAAATTGTGTGATACAATATAAATCATATATAGTAATACAATATATTACTGGTAATACAAGAGGTAGGGGGCAATACAAATTAACTATCTCATATATATATATACACAAATCATATATATACATAAACCCTAAACTTAATTCCTCACTCTAACCACGGTAACTTTTTTCTGTGCTTCAGGCTGGAGAGTTGGGCAGAGAGGAACCTGATGAAGTTCAGCAAGGGGAAGTGTCTGGTGCTGCCCCTGGGGAGGTTGAACCCCAAGCACCAGTACAGGCTGGGGGCTGACCTGTGGGAAAGCAGCTCTGCCCAGAGGGACCTGGGGGTCCTGGGGGGTGACAAGGTGGCCATGAGCCAGTAGGGTGCCCTGGTGGCCAAGAAGGTCAATGGTATCCTGGGGTGCATTCAGAGGAGTGTGGCCAGCAGGTTGAAGGAGGTTCTCCACCCCCTCTGCTCTGCCCAGTGAGACCCCATCTGGAGCACTGCGACCAGTTCTGGTCTCCCCAGTTCAAGAAGGATGAGGAGCTACTGGAGAGAGTCCAGAGGAGGGCAACAAAGATGATGAGGGGACTGGGGCATCTCCCCTGTGAGGAAAGGCTGAGGGAGCTGGGCTTGTTCAGCCTGGAGAAGGGAAGGCTGAGAGGGGATCTCATCAACATGTACAAATATCTCAAGGGTGGGGGTCACGAGGACAGAGCCAGACTCTTCTCAGTGGTGCCCAGCACCAGGACAAGGGGCAGTGGGCACAAACTGAAGCAGGAGAGGTTCCAGTTGAATGTGAGGAAGAACTTGTTGACTTGGAGGGTGACCGAGCCCTGGCAGAGGCTGCCCAGGGGGGCTGTGGAGTCTCCTTCTCTGGAGATATTCAACCCCTGCCTGGACGCTGTCCTGTGCCCCCTGCTCTGGGTGAGCCTGCTTGAGCAGGGGGGTGGGACTGGGTGATCTCTGGAGGGCCCTGCCAGCCCCTGCTGTTCTGTGATTCATCTTTGATTGCCTTGATTGAGCCTGATGAGCAGTGTTCATGTAAGGAGGCTTATGGTCACGGAACCGTTACTGTTCAGGAAGAGGGCTGGAGGCACTGGTGCTGAAAGGCTGGCTTTTGTGCCAGGTCTGTCCAGAAGTGGTTGGCCAAGGTCATTTTGGGTATCTGCAGGATTTGATCCAAGAGATCTGCCCATCCAAATCACATGCCAGTAAGCAGTTAACTCTCGATTTCTATTTTAAAAAAAGCTCTTGGCATCTCCAGCAGCTGAAAAGCCAGCTGCCAAATTTTTTATTTTTTGGGTAGTCTCATAAGGAATGGGAAGGATCTCGCGTTGTGTCACAGCGCCCCATGCACTCACATTGCAGGCATGTTTTAAGTTCCTGCTTGCACTTTCCCCCCTCTCTGTTTCATCAGTTCTTATGGAAAAAAATTGCTGTTCCCTGGACTGCTAACGTCTGCGCTCCTCAGGAGAGCGTCCTCAAAGGCTAGTATGATCACTTCATGGATAATGGAAATACTGGAGGTCCCTTGTATACCTAAGTGTCTCTCAGTTTTCAAGTTCATGCTCCCTCCTTCTGCTCAGACTTGGGTAGCGATTTTATGCCCGCTACCCAGCAATGTGAATCTGTCCAGGAAGGTAGGCGTCTGCGCACGCTGATCTTGGTGAAGAGCAGGTAACTGCTCCCGAAAGTAGGATATGCTGGTTGTGGAGCTGAACGCGTTTTTTTGTCATGCAGTAAAGTTTCTGGGTGGTTGTCAGAGGCCTTGGAAGTTGCTGTTGTCCACTGACGTTGGGTATTTGCCTTGAGCAAAAGCAGCTGCTCATCGTGTTTGGTAAGAAAACGCCACCCAACAAACCGCGCTCCAAATCTGCGCTGGGTACACACCTAGAGACCAGCCTTCACGCTGTACGGTACGTAAGCCTGTAGCAAGGCAGCTGCCAAACTGAGGAGTTCACTGTCAAGGGCTGAGAAGCAACAGTTAGATCGGGTTTAAATGGGAAGTTTCAGCTTTGTCTTCTTGTTCCCGGGCCTTAAAATAGAGGGAGAAACATGTCTGCAGCCACGTGGGCTTTGTGTCTAGGTATCTATCTGTGAGAAACATTCCATGCAGAAAGAAATTCTGCACTATGATGTTAATGTTGTTTGAAACTTGGCAAAAAGTCCCAAGTGCGATGACTTTGAAGTGATGTTGGAGGTCGCAGGCTGTAAGTCACGCAGTGTCTCTGAAAA
The DNA here is from genome assembly GCA_023375905.1 of Nycticorax nycticorax. Taxonomy (NCBI): domain Eukaryota; kingdom Metazoa; phylum Chordata; class Aves; order Pelecaniformes; family Ardeidae; genus Nycticorax; species Nycticorax nycticorax. Next base: position 91,320 of record JAKFQP010000765.1, on the reverse strand, counting down.
AAAAATTTATTTGGTACTGGAAACATTAACGTTCACGGTAACTTGCATAGAGGGAGCTGCTTGCAGCCATGGAAAAATTCTTGGAAGTGAGCTCTTCTATCCACACCTGATCTCAGAAAGACCGGGCAAGCCTTGCGCTCAAAGCAAATACAACCCTAAACTCTACAGTCTGAAAAAAACAGGGTATTTTTACTAATCTGAACATTGTAAGTATGAAAGCACATCAGATGGGATACGAATAAAAATTGGGTCTTAATGTTGACTGTGCTGCGCCCTGTGCGCTCTTACGTTCTTGGACATGGTGGTGAGAAAATATAAACATGAGCTGACTATGGCTGATCTTTATTCTGATCATTGAACGCAATTCCCGAGGGCTGAAGGACCAGTAGAGGCTTAAAAGCGGAGGCTGTAACAAGAAAAATGACTGCTCGAGGCTCTCATCTGCTGTATTGCATTTATTTTGGCGTTCTTATGCAGTAAGAGAATTTGTCAAATTAAACTTATATATGGTCACTTGTTCGTTCTTGCTTAGAAATGAGCCCCCAAGTGTGTAAGTCATGCATCGCCCGGGTCTTAGTTTATGCTAACTCCTGTGGGGATGATGGGATCTGGACCAGACCTTCCATAAACTTTTAATTGATGCAATAAACTTGGCAGTGAAAATCTCAGTGGTTTTTTTCCCCTCTGGATCTTTAGTATTTTTGCTTGGAAAGCAATGGAAGCGGTAACTGGGGCGCTTCCTCTGGCATTTTTAGAAGAAGCCAGCAGGGTTTTTGATGGGGTTCCCTTGAACGCTGAGTGTGCGCCTGCCTCCTGCGAAGCTGCCAGCGTCCCTGCCGGGCTATAAGCTCCAGGCTCTGCCTGGTGGTTGCAGTTTGGCACTTTGTCATACACGTTTGTACTTACAGAAGATACCCCTGAACCGAGGTTTTATCTCTGGGAGCTACATCTAGGCAACTCATCAGAGAAGAGCCTAAATGGGAGGAAATCCAGTGCATTCAAAATACAGGTGAAGGAGTGCTGAGGGTGATACCCCTGTGCCTGGTGCTAAAGGTAACTCGTGTTTTCCCCAGAAGCTTTTTGTCGTTGTGCCTAATGTTGTTACAGGCATCGGCAGCGTCGTTGCAGGAGATGCAGCTCCGTACGCAGAGCCCCGCTCGCCGCAGCCTTCCTCCTGCCCAGCCGTACGGCAGTGGCTTTGCTAAAGCTGCTGACCTTGTGTTTTGGATTTTTTGGATGAGGTGGCTGACTCTGTGTGATGTCTGCCACATCAGCTGCTGCCTGGCTGCCGCAAATGGGACGCTTGGCACTCTGGTATGCTCTTACAGCGTTTCCTTCTGGCCAAGGATCTGGTTGGGAGCGGTTGTACAGTGTCATGTTAGCACGGGGAGCTGCTCTTGCCTTGCAAGAACCCAACCCAAAACAGCAGCTTGAAGAGCTCTTTTGGGGTGCCCCTGTTTACAGGGCTGATACCCTTATCAGCCGGGGCCACCGCCAGCCTCTCCAGAGGTGGAGTGGAGATAGCACGGTGTGCTGGGAGGAGTGGGAATGCTTACTAATACCTCTTTTTTTTTTTTTTTTTCCAATTTGTTTCATTTTTTCATCACCAAATCCCTTTGCCAGGCCATGTCTTGCACTTGCTGACATCTGCATGACCGCTTAGGTTTGTTGTTGTTTTTTTTTTTTTTCTTCCTGACCACTGCTGAGGTTTCCTGGCAGCAAACCTGCACTGTGCACGTGGGAGAGTCATAAACGTGTTCTCAAAGCTAATCCTGAAGCACGTGCATCTGGAGAGATTGCTTTCAGAGCGTCCTTTTATTTGGGGCACGAGGCTTTGTTGGTGGGAGCGCTGTAGAAGCAGAACATCTCTTTGGGGAGCGAGGGGAAGGGGCCTGGGGCACGTCTGCGCGTTTTGGTGGGGTTCTGATGGCTGCAGTAAAGGCGTTTATAAGTCCGCGTGTGTCTATACAGGCTTTACACGCTGTTCTCTCAGGAAACAAGAGGCCCTATGCTCGGGCACCCTGCTCGGGTGTGTTCTCTGTTCCGAGGGGTTTGCCTGGTGACCAGCCAGATGGGGCAACCCGCGCTGTTCATCCAGCAGCTCTGCTGCACTTCTATTTAAGAAAAGGAGCAGGGGGGAAGCCTGGGCGTGCTCAGAGTCATTTTCAGCTTGGCAGTGCTGTCTGTTTTCTTGAGCTGGCCATCTATTAAATCTGTAGGCTTCGCCAGTGGTGACTTTTCCCAGACTCGCTGTTGTATCGAAGATGCCTCTGAGCTGAAAGCGCTGACGTTGGCAAAATGCGCTCGTGAGATTTGGCGCTAAAGCTTTACGGCACGCAGCGTCAGGGGCGCGTGCGGTGCCTCGTCCTGCACTGCAGCCGTGTGGGTGAGAATGTCTCTGTGACAAATTACCTTCCCCAAGCTCCCTTGTAGTTTGTTTTTTTCCTATTTGTGAAGCATGGAGAGACGAGGTCTATTTGTAAATGATGCAAAGCAGAAGTGTCTTCTGGATTTTTCCTTGCAAAATATATATATATATAAATATATAACAAATATACCCCTGCGCTGGGGTAGGTGCTGCAGCCGAACCAAAGTGGCAAAGCACTGGGGAAAGGAATCTGAAATCCAGATTAGTTCGCTTGCTGTATCCGTCTGTTCACAGGAGAGGTTTTACACCCCTAAATCCTTGCTTGTGCACTGAGGCTGAGGCTCGTCGGTGTTGGGTCCCGCGTGCAGGTAGGTGCTTGTCCCAGAAGCCGGCTTGGGAAGCTGCTGGATGGGTCGAGAAGGGGAATATTCCTGTGATCTGTGGAGGCAGTGGGTGCCCGAGCTGCGGGCATCCCTCCGGCTGGTGAGGATTGCAGCCTGGATCGCAGGCTTTTTCCCTTAAACCTGATCGTTACTAATCTGTGCCCATCCTGACTGCAGCCAGTTGCAGATTAATCAGGCTTTAAATAGAAGTAAATCGTGTCTTTTTGCAGAAATCTCAGTACCGCACTTGCCATATGCCTGTTTGGGTTTTGTTTGTGATTTGGTAGGGTTGGGAAGGGAAAAAGAGGAAGGAAGAAAAACATCTGAGCTGTTTGTCACGCGGAGCTTGCGGTTTGAGAGAGCTGTGCTGAACCAGCTTGTGACGTGCTGAACGGGAATGCTGCTTACTGCGCGGGCCGGGAAGAGACCTCCCGAGCCATGCGCCCGCTTTCCCTTGGGAATTTGTGTTCTGGAATTGAGTCGTCACAAAAATCCTTTTTCCTTGAACCAAGGGAGAGGAGTAACCCCAAGAGGTTTGGTGTCCACGCTTCCACCCCCCGCCTTCAGGCATGTGAGCTTTTGGCCCCAAAATAAAACCAGTTTTAAGGTGATTTGTGGAATTTCTCTTGCGTGACAGTGGATGCAGAGATTTCACTGGCTGTGTACCCCCAATTATTCTGGACAAAGGATGTGCAAAATCTCAGTTTATTGGGAAACGTGCCACGAGGCGCTTGTGCAGATGGGTTTCTTTAACCCAGCTATGGGGCTGCTCTGCGTGAGGTGTTTGAAGTGTTCCCATATTGAGGACAGGATGACGGCGACGGTGAAATCGAGCACCGATTTTCAGTGCGGATGAACTGCTCGGGCTCAGAGGCCCCCGAAGCAGCAGCGGCGCAGGGCTGGGCGCTGGTGCCGAGGTGGGGAGGGAGCCGCTGGCTGGTGCAGGCGATGCTGGGGAGGTGGTGGCACAACAACAGCCTTTTGTTGGCAGGGTGAGACGGGGAGCGCGGCTCCTGTCGCTGCGCTGCCTGGGAACACTGGCGGGTGCTGCCCGTGACACCAGGGTCACCGAAGGATCGGAGAGCTCGACCTAATCCAGATGGTCCTGTTAGACTCTGATTTCCGCATGGAGATCCTCGTGCGTCACCCAGAGTTGGTTCGTGCTTCATGGAGCGCAAGCAGAGCCTGGTGTCCCGTTGGGAAGAGCGAGGGCGTCTGGGCACAAATGGCCTTTGCTGTGCCGTGGAGGCTTGTGGCTGCATCGCCCCCACCCCTGGTGAGGAAACAAAAGTCCCCTGAGAGACATTTCCATCCTCAATTAATTAAGAAAAGGATCAGCCTGATTACCCTTGTGGGCTGCGGTGATTCTTCTGTAGCACCTTAAAAAAACCCAAACAAAACCACAGTGGTCTGCTGAAAATATTTCAATGCATTGCTGTTATTGTGGGCCCAGCAGAGTGTGAATCCATTTGGTATCTCCCCTTTTCTGTCCCCAGCTATTGCTCTGCCCAATTCTGCTGCTTTCGTTGCTCTGTCCTTGATTTCTGTTCTTGCTTCTGCCTGCAGCAGTCTCTGCAGCTTGCTCTAAAGAGCATTTCCCAGTTACGCAGCTGGTGTAAGTGTTTCTCTATGGCTGCAGAGCCCTTCACTTAGTTAATGAGATGACATTTTCCAGCGTGATGGGTAAATGAAAGGAATAAACAGGTTTCAACTTAATCCATGAAAGGTACAGTAGGAAAACCAGGTCTTAATCTCCGAGTCAGGAGAGGTCAGTGGTGTACGGAGCAGTCACTGTCATCTGTGAGGCTTTCCAGTTTATTTCTCTTGCAAGGGGGGCAAGAATTAAAGTGGCTTTTCTCTGAGCTGCTGAATGTTTCCAGGTTGCCATAAAGCAGAGAAAGCAAAGGCAGAGATGAGACTGGTCCCTGTGTAATCAGGTAGAGAGGGATAAAGAGGGGTCAGACATCGGCACTTTCGCCACTGGAGAATGGTCTTCACGTTGCGCACGAGGTTAATGGAAATGAAATAATCTTGTTATACAAACGCGGGCGTGGGAGCCCTACCTGATTTCTGCATTAAATGCCTGCGCTGTTTCGAACTCCCGGTGGAAGTAGTAGTGATTCGCAGGCTCAGCCAGGGGGATGCTTTGCAGCCATTTACAGCTGGGTTTCCTCCCTGTTTCTGGTGATGTACCGCTTCTCTATTGAAAAAACACTTGTGTTTAAATGAGTTTCAGTGTGCATTTTGGTGTTTTTTTTCTGATAGTTACAACAATACCTGCCCTATTTCACCTGTATATCTCCGATCATGTGGTGCAAGGTAGGAGTGCAGCAATCTGTGCCTGTATCTTGGACCACGGTGCTTTGCAGGGGACACTGCACAGCCCTTTGGGGAGAAACCCTCTGGTCTCCCTGGGACCGGAATGTGCTGAACTGCTCCTCCCGAGTTGCAAATGCTGGGACTTACCTTCCCTGTGGGAGGGAATAGGCTGTCGGGGAGCCCTGAGCAGATGCGGGAGCAGGACTCCCTCTCTCGAGTGGGGGAAGCGCCTCCTGGATGTGTTGCTTTGCAGTCCATCTGCTACGCTACGAGTTTCTCTTGCCTTGCTCTCTTCTCCATTGATCAAGATGGAAATGTTTATCCTCGTCGTCTTGCTGAGAAAGATGGGGAATGGATACAAAGCCTGGCGGTGTGCGAGTGCTACGCTGTAAGGAGATGCTGGGCTGGCTGAATTTGGCAGGGGCAGCCAGGATGGAGGTGTTCAGGGATGGTTGGCAACATTCGTCTTGCTACAGCACCCTTCAGTTCTTGGGCTGTGAGTTGTGATTTGGGTCTTTGAGCTGCTTCGACACCAGAGTTGTACCGGCATCTCCAGACCAACACATTGACCAATCCCATTCTTTCCAGATCTCCTGGTGTGTTGGAGGGTGCCCTGAGATGTTGGGTTTGTGCCGCACGGGTGCGGTGTTGGATTGGTTTTTGGGTGTCATCTGCAGCACTGCTGCAGAAGCCTAGATCCGTAATTTTGTTGAGATATGACAGCCAAAAAGTTTTTCCCAGCTCCTAGCTCTTTGAATACAGCGTGGTGGCAGAGCTCGCTGGGGAAGCTCCTCGAAGTGTGTGTTTGCCAGCTCCAGAAATGGACCTGGGATGTGTGTCCGGCTTCAAGCAACGCATGTAATGGCAGTGTTGCTGTAAAGTCTCTGTACTTCACTCAAAACCCCCCCCTCCAAACCACAAACAATTTCACTCTCTTCCGTAACAGTCTGTGACTTTTCCTTTTCAGACTCTTCATATGTTTCTTATTTTCTCCCCAAATGCTTCATAACGGAGGATGAGCTGGGAGCTCCCCTGATGGCAATGAACTGTTTGTCTCTATCCCTGTGCTGTGTTGATCGTCCCAGCCGAAGCGTGTGACCTGCAGGAACTGGCTGTCACAGTGATGCTGGTGGTGCTGGGGAGGTTGTTTCTGGACCTACACTCAAAACTCAAATGTGGACAGTAGAGCTTCCTTGCAAAACTTCAGCCACCCATCGTGAGCTGCTTCAGCTCACTGAGGGGAGGGAAGAAAACCCCCAAGAAGATTGCACAGCAACAGCAGTAGATTTTCCTGTAAACGCTATTTAAATTAGAAAATATTTCCCGGTTGGTAAACAGTGACCGAGCAGCTGAGCGATAACCTGGCAAGTGGTCTGGCGTGTCTGCTGCTGCCGCTTGCCTGCTGCCAGGGCTGTAGCTCACAGCGGATTTCTGTTTAAACACCCGGTGCTGCTTTCCCAAGGGAAGAATGACTCAGGCGGCCGCTCGTGAACCGTGCTGGCTTCAGCGTCCTCACTTACGCTGGGGGGGGAATTCTCTTAAGCGTGTGATTGGAGAGTTGGAGGGTCAGATGCAGCCTCTAATGCCCGAATTTTATGTGTTGAGACGTAACCGCCGTGAGCAAAACCCTAGGCTGAAGGATACGCTGGAATAAGAAAGGCAAGAACATGGGAGTCTGTAAATGCCACTCACTTTGTGCTTCTCCGAGGCTGTCATGGGGAGGTGGCTGCAGCCGTCAGCCCGGGGACAAGTTTGAGCCCTGCAGTGACCTACATTTACACTGGAAAGCAGAACGGTCTCAAGAGTGATAAGATGGGAATTTAGCATTTAAGATGCGGAATTGGGTGTACTGGTTACTGAGGCTTATAACAAGCAAATGATTTTGAGATAATAGGAGAAAGATCTCTAGGAAGAGAGAGCAAACGTGTTTCGGGACATCATTTTTCTGGGTATAACCTAAATAGTATTTGGGTTTTTCTGTGATACGGAGTGATGCTGGAAGCCCGCGGGCTGGCAGTATTGGCCCTCCTGGCTTAGGAGAGAAGCCTCACGTCAGTGCTTACATAGCATCCTGCTGAATTTTTGGTGGATAAGCTGGTTTGGAGAGCTGCGCGCTTGCTGGCCTGAGCGTTTTTAGCAGCCTTGTGAAGCTGGATGCTCCTCACCAGGACATGACCTGACGGTGTCCCTACACGTGTTGTACCCGCTCTGCTCGGGTGAGCCGAAGTAGCTTTGGAGCTGCCAGGCTTGCCGAGGCGTGCTGCGGTCCTGGAGTCGGGCTGCTGTGACCTCCCCGACCTCTGTGTCGGTGCTCAAGCTGTAAAGCACGCTGAAATACTGCCGGCTGCCTGCAAAGCGGGTGCTGTGCGGAGCGGTCACGCTTCCCTGCTGGCGTTCTTTGCCTGATCCCGCCTGAGCTGTGAGAAAAGGAGAAGTTGGGTTTTAGGGGGGATGAGGCTACCCAGAAATGGCGTTGAGTCTTGCTGGTGGAAAGGAAATCTTAGCTGAGAAATTTCCCAAGCGTCTGTCATGCTCGCTTGCTGTAAATGAGCGGAGCTTGGGAGCAGAGCGTGAGCTGGGGCTGTTTATTGCTTGCTGTGTCCTATTAACTTCCAGCAGAGCTGCACTTACAGTTGGAAAATCATAGAATCATGGAATCGTTTGGGTTTGAAAAGCCCTGTAAGATCATCAAGCCCAACCATTCCCCTAACCCCATCCCACCACTAAACCCTGGCCCTAAGCACCTCG
>JAKFQP010000765.1:66960-78968 GCA_023375905.1 Nycticorax nycticorax | reverse complement strand
GCAGAGGAATTTAATTTTCTAAGTGTTAATGATGTCTGTTCTCCATCAGCTCTTTAACGAGGTTGGTAGGATGGATAAGCTGGGAAGGATCCCACCTTGCTGCCTGGTGTGAATGCAAGGTGGTAAGTGGCTTGTGGGTGCTGGGGGGAACAGGGAGCCCCTGTGGACCCAGAAGTGGTCTAATGCCAGGTGTGTTTATTGTCGTCCCGCTTTTGGGGAGGGATAGGGAGCGGGCAATGGGATGGTGTGGGTGGGGAATGAGGATTGAGGGGTGGGTATGCAGCAGCGCTGAATGGCGTGGGAAAGGGGATGGACAAAATAAAAGTAAAACCAATGGAGTAGAGTAAAAGATGGGCAGTAAAAGATGGAAAAATACAATGAGGATCCTCCTGTCTAAAGGTCCTGGCTTCCAGGGGCTGCTGAGCCCTTCCTGGCTGGAGGAGCCTGGGGGTTACAGCGTCTGTACTTCCAGCTGGAGAACATGCAACCCTTGGAGTGGGAGTGGGGACATGGAGGCCAGTGGCTGCTGTGCTTGCCCTGGTGTTGGTGGGGTTTGTACGGCGTTGGTGATGCTGTTAGCCGGGGTTTGTACAATGTCGGTGACGCTGTCGGCTGTTCCTGAGCTGGCTGGTGGGAAACCTTGAGGACTCACTGTCTCAATGTTTGTTGAGCTATTTTAGGTGTCTGCAATGCAGCAGTGGGTGTAGAGGCAATTTTGGAACTACTTAGGCATTTGTCTTTGTGGCCAAGTGCCTTTAAAACCCTAGTCTTTGTGACCTTTTATTCTTTTATTAAAAGTGGCTTTAGTTGCTTCTGAAAACACTACGTCAAGCTGTGTTTTAAGAAGTGGCTGTTGTTTTCTGTGTGGCTCTTCCACAGCTTGCATGCTCTGAAAAGACGAAGCGTCTCTGCGAGAAGGCAGCTCTCAGCCGGTGCGATACCTGCTGCTGCCTCGGTGAGTGGGTGGTGTGGGACTGGCTGCTCTCCAGGGGCCGTGGCAGCCAGTGAGGGGAAAGAACTAACTAACAAATGAAAAAGAGCTTTGATAAAGCTAAAAAAAGACCCCTGGAGAGCTAAGAACATCTGAAGACATGGAAATACTTTTGTGACGGAGAGAGCAGCAGCTGACGTGGATGCTGGGGGGGTCATCGCTTTGAGCAACCTGCTGTGCCTCGTCCCTGGTTGGGACCAACAGGACTGGGGTGTGGGGCAGGGGCGTGCTCTGCTCTTGTACAGATGGGGGGGACTTTGGCCCCTGGACATGAAGTCCTGGATGCGGCTGTCAGCAGTGGGTTGGTGGTGGGTTAAGGCTGCTGCAGGGTGGGTTTTCCCTGGTTTATGCACAGCTGGGGTGGAAGGAGGGCTGGTTCTTTGGAAGGGTAGTCCCAGGAAAGCCTTCTGCTCATCTGGGCGAGCCTAGGATGCTGGGGTGCATCAACAAGGGCATCACCAGCAGAGATAAAGGAGTCATCGTCCCACTCAGCGCTGGTCAGGCCACACCTGGAATCCTGTGTCCAGTTCTGTCCCCGCTGTACAAAAAAAGATGTGGACAGGGTGGAGGGGGTCCAGAGTAGAGCCACCAATATGATCCAAGGCCTAGAAGCCTCTCTCAGCTGTATGAGGATGGGCTGAGGGAGCTGGGTTTGTTCAGCCTTGAGCAAAGGAGGCTCAGAGGGGATCTCATCACCATGTCCCAGTACCTAAGGGGTGGCTACAAGGAAGATGGAGACTCCCTTTTCACAAGGAGTCCCATGGAGAGGACAAGGGGGAATGGACACAAGTTGCTCCTGGGGAGATTCTGACTGGACACGAGAGGGAATTTTTTCCTCATGAGAACAGTCACCCATTGAAATAATCTCCCCAGGGGAGGGGTTGACTCTGCCACATTGGGCACTTTGAAGCCTCATCTGGACAGGGTGCTGGGCCACCTTGTCTAGGCTGGGGTCTTGTCCAGAAAGGTTGGGCCGGGTGATCCTTGAGGTCCCTTCCAACCTAGGATTCCATCATTCTAGTGAAGTACTAAGCAATTTTTCCAGTGGTAAAGGTGTTTTAACAGCTGAAGAGGAATTGTGCTGCTTTCATTTGCCTTACAAATGGAGATCTTTGCATACAAGATCTTAGCATGCCTGGACAAAAGACAATGATTGAAGGGAGAGGCTCTAAAGAGCCACACAACACTGCATGCTGGGGGTGGATAGGAGGGAGGGGGGAGAAGAGCAGCAATGCAAATGAGATGAGAAAGACGAGTGGTGTGTGGTTGGTAATTTTAATTTTAGGGCAGCCAGAAGCAATCAGCACAGCAGGATGTGAAAGCAGCAGCCTGAATGATGGGGGTGATGTTCGCACAAGGGAACAAGCTCTGTCTTAAACGCTGTGGCCCATCCTTGTTTTTCTGTTTGCAGAGCTTGTCTAGCTTTGGTGGCTTTGACGTGCTTACTGCCTGCTCAGGATGTTTCCTGCTGTGCAGGAGGGTGCATCGGTGGTGTTTTGGGGAGAGGAGGGATGCAGGGAGACTGACGCTGCCTTTTCCCTCTGTTCCCCTGCAGGACGCAGGCAGAAATGGCCCACACATGTCGCGGGACCATCAACCTGTCCACGGCTCATATCGATACGGAGGACTCTTGTAACATCGTGCTTTCCAACGGGGGAAGGACGTACCACTTAAAGGCGAACTCCGAAGTGGAGAGGCAGCGCTGGGTCACGGCCCTGGAGCTGGCCAAAGCAAAAGCCATCCGCATGAGGAACAACCAGTCAGGTAGAGCACGTCTTAGCGGGCAAACGTGCAACTGGCTCTTTCTTAAAACCTCCTCGTAAACCAGCTCTTCTGTGCTTGCTAAATTGTGCAGAAACCCTGACAGATATTATTTCATACGCAATTAAAAATAGCTGATGGCTTCCCAGAGACACAAAGGGTTTTAGACAATACTGTGTGTGCCAAGTGTCATCTCGTCTGGTTGTGCAGCGCTGAGCAGGTCTTTAACGCCCCTGGTAATGACTGTAAATTGTAGAGAGCCAGTAAAAGTGAACTAAGGCTGCTTCTTTCTGGGAGGCAGGACGTTTGTGCCTTTCTCCTGGAGACTTCAGGTCGGGCCGTGTGGACGGGGGATGCTGTAAGAGGCACTAAGGGCAGTGGTGAGCAGCGCTCCAGGGATCACCAATTTGCCATGCAAAGCCAGAGCTGCATTCTTCTATTCACCCCACCTTAGGAGGGTTTGATAGATGAATGATGTGTACATTTAGTTGAGTGGTCTCTCTCCATGTGTATCTCCCCTTTGCCCCCCTACATGCACTACGCTGCGACGGGGTATTTGTTAGTGTGCCTTTGGGACAGCGGCGTTACGGAGAGCTGTCGGAGCCCCGTGCCTGTGCTGCAGCTCCCCCCCCAGAGTGTTGTTCTTACAGCTCCGTCATCTAACAGATGGGTTAGGTGCTTTAAAACCACAATATTTCTGAAGAAATATTCCAGTGTTCATAACTCTTCTGGGGTTAACATTTGGTTTTCTTCCGCAAACAAGCCTGGCTTCAAGTTGCAGAAGACAAAACCCATGAATGTATTAAAAAGCTGGCTATCTCCTCTGGCCTAAAATGAAACCGCTCTCGGATCTTATCTTGAATGCTGGAAATCAGGCCTTATGCGAGAGAAAAGATGTAGGGAACACCTAATTTTGTAACACTGCTTAAAATGAGAATGTTGCTTCTGAAAATGCCCCGAATATATTTTAGAAGGGGTATGTGTGAAGGCGTGACCAGGGAAAGCTCTTTGGTTCAGTGCTTATGTAGTGTCTCGCTGTCCTGGCCCAGGCTTGGGCTCTGGGATGCCTGCAGATGCAGCCCTGTGCTATCGCCTGTGGTGGATGTGCATCTGTGGGTAAAGTGTTCGTGAAGCTGAGCTTTGACATCGCCACTGAGGAAGGTTGTGGTTGGGTCAATGCATCAAGAAAAACCTCTCTTTCCCCAGGGGAAATGCTGCTGCATGCACACCAAAACCACAGCTTGCCACGGCCTGGCTGCAGGGCGCAGCTCTCCATCTGAGCGGTAGTTGAGGCTGTGTGGATGGAGACTGCTGTCTAATGCTGCTGCCTTATGAAAACACACAGTCGACATAACATTAAGTGTAACCACGTTTTTGGAAGGCAAGGCGTTAATGTTGTCGTCTGTGTACCAGTGGGGCGGACGCTTGGGATGCTGGCTGCTGGCGGTGTCGCGCGGGCAGAGCCTGTGCTTAATGTGGTGTTTTGTAGAGAGCAGCAGAATGCCAGAGCGCCAGCGGTTTGACTTGCAGGAGAATAAATCCCCAGTCCTGGACTAATGTGGTCTGACTTCTGTATAATTAGATGTCCCACAAGGTCAGACAGAAGTTGATTACTCTGTGAGCCACTTGCCCGTTTCCCATAATTGTTGAAGTACGCTGTGTACTGGGGCACTAGCATCTACGGATTTAATTACATAACGTATTGTGAACCCTCTGTCCCTTAATATTGCAGCTCGGGAGTGTGTGTGAATGCCGATGGAGAACACAGCCGACTGAGGAGAAGTTGGAAGTTTCTTGGCACGTGTGGTTTGCCTGGCAGAGCGTGACGTGCCGGGTCACGGCTGTAGTGAGCTGGGTGCGACGGCTATCGGTCCTGGGAACGTTGCTTATCCCGTAGTGGGGAGCGAGCCCTTTGGCTGGGTAGGTGTCTGAAGAAGGATCTCGCGTGCGGGAGAGGTTGGTGCGTGCCTTTGCCTTCACCTTTATGAAGGTCGGGCTGTGGGCGATGCGAGTTGTGCAGGCAGCCCGGGAGCTGTGGGGAGGATGTTGGCGATGCTGCCTCCGGAGTTGTATGCAGTTATTTTGGTTTGTGTCTTTACATAAAAATAGCAAATGCAGAGACTTGCTGTCTTAAGGCTCTGGATGTGCCGACTTCCAAACTCCAGTGAGCTCAGGCCGTACTTTGCGGGTAAGGGCAGTGTGGCGGCGGTGATGATTTTGGGTGCAGATGCTCGTTCCGGTGCCGCCTCACAGTTGTGCTGACTCAGCTGTTTGCAGGGCAATGCTGTGATCCAGGCCTGATGGGAGATAAAAACCAAAACAAACTCTTGTTTTTCCAGGCTTTTCTGATCTGACCAAGGGGATAAGTCACTCTGTAAATGGGCACTGAATCCTTGCGCTGTGGAGTTAGAGCCAAGGACACTGGTGAATTGCTTCGCGCTTTACCGTTGCCTGGCTGATGGTGTTTTGTCTGGTAATCTTTTAACTGAAGTAAAGAATGAATGTGCTTTAGGTTTGGCTGTTTTGCTTGAATTGAAATAAAATTCCTAGCGTTGTGTGCCCTGTGAGTGCCAGGCATTGCGCAGAGCTCCCAGGTGGGTGTTTACAAGTGGAGGGATGAGGCTCTGGATTTGCTGAAGAGGTCCCAAGGTCCTTCAGGTCTGCTCATGTGGGAGTCCTCTGAGTTGATTCCTCTTATCACGAGTGATCCCCCAAACCCGTGTGTTTCCCAGGGCTGCTCTGCAGAGCCCAGCTCGATGCCCTGGGGCTGTCTTGGCCGGTGGGTGCGAAGGGTGGCCAGCAGCCACATGGATTTGTGCAGCAATGGCTCTAGGAGGCCAGAAGACTGGGAGAACGTTGCAGTGGGCGGGTGAGGAGAGAGAAGCAGGTTTGTGTCTAATGCTGCCTGCCCTTCTGGGGAAGGACACGAGGAGCGTCCTTACGTCGATCTCCGTTGGCGTGCGCTGCAGGGGGATGCCTGCCGCAGGGGGATGTGGCAGGAGCCTGTCCTTGACGTTCCCTGCGGGTGCTCGGGAACATGGGTGCTCTGGTGGAGGTGGCACCTCTGGGGAGGAGACGGCTGCGCTGGAGTCAGCTGCTTCTGAGGTGTCTCCAGCTGATGAGTGCCAGGGCAGTCTCATGTGCGGAGCAGCTTTTTGGCTCCGTACAGTTTTCCGCAGATCTCTCCAGATATGGCAAGGAGCACCCAGGAGAGGGAAGCGGGTGTCCTTGCTTCCTGGTGCTCTGAGGTCCTTTGGAGTCCTCCTCTCCTTGCATCCAAAAAAGAGCAATGTGTTAGTGTGGAGTTAATGTAAAAAGAAAAAAGCTTGACTGCTTTTTGGAAATGTTTTTAAGCTGAGCCAGGCTTGAGTCACTGTTGAAGATAAAAAGTGCCCAAGCATAAGCTGGGGTTCTCCCTTCGTTTGTGTTTCTGCAGAAATGGGTCGTCCCTCTCTGCTTTCCTGGCGTTGGAGATTTGATGGGGTGTAGGACTGGCAAATGGGGTTAACTCTGCAAAAATCTTGAGTATTTGGACACTATTTTGGGGTTGACGAGAAGAGTCTTTTCCCTAGTAGTTCTCCTGAAATAAACAGATACAAAAACATTTTGAACTTGTCTGCTGGCTACCTCGAGCTGTGCACTGAGAGGTGCCGTTTTCACAGGACTGATTTTCATTTCTATTTTTAAGAAATAGCACAACCTATACCCAAACCAACTGTGAGATGGGAGACTTTGCTGTTCCCTCTTGTGTGTAACTGAAGGAGCTCTGGTTTCCCTCTACCCGGGGTGTAGCTGGGACTATTTTGGTACAGAGCCGTAAGTACTGATAGATGTCACCCGAGAGAGCTCGCCGTCCTCATCCCACTTCACTGGCGAGAAACCCTCCTGGTGATTCTGGATTAACAGAAAGTGAGAACAAGAGCTGAGCTGCTGTCTTAGCGCTCTCCTCAGTTATCACGTGGTGCTTAATTCCTTGAAAATAAACGTATGGTGTAACGCTAGGACAGAAGGGTCCCAGACCCGGCTGGGTGCCTCACCTCTGGCCTCTGCTCAGCCAAAGCTGGTGTTCCCATTTCTCGTTGGGTTTATAAAGTGTTGATGAGGTTGTAGTAAACTTGATTTGCCTACCTGGTACCCAGCTCCGTCACCCCATGGAAAGAGCAGGCATGGACATCAGTGCTGGGTATGGCCCTGGGCTGTTCATCTGTCCTGCAAATCAGGTTTCTTCAATAATCCTCTGTTTGCATTCCCATAAGCCTGTGAATAATTCCAGCCTTCTCTGCTCACCACATTGTACCCGCATCACCCCTCGGGGCTGTTGTCGGCTCGTGCATCAGCCTCTCGACAACTTCAACTTGGTAGAGCGGCGGCAAAGAAATGCTTTTTTTTCTGGTCCTTACGCTTGGTCCTGTCTCTGCAGTTGTGGCTTGGAGGATGCAAACTTAAAAGTATTTGATGCCTGTGGTCGATACACATTTTTTTATCGCAGTAAAAATATCCTTTCTTTTTAGGGCAGTCATGAGATACAGGAATGAATTATATGAATGGTGAATATATGAGGATTATTTTCTTGGCTACGTGATGAGGGGGTCTTTGGAAAAGCCTGCAAGGGGAGAGTAAGAAATCTGTCGCTGGTATTTTAAACACGAGGTATTGTGTTGGAAAACTCCCCAGAACGAACTCGGGCTGCTTGGTGGTTGGTTGGAGAGGTGAGGGGGTCAGTGACTGCTTTGGACCCCCTGCTCAGGGGTTCCTGGGAGGGCAGAGGATGAAATCCACGCTGTGATCTGGGTTGTCACCTGAATCAGTGCAAATTTCAGGCTGCCTGAAGGTGTTTTTGGTGTTCATGGTTCTAAACCAGCAGGAGTTAACTGGGTAAGTTGGTGCTCGCGTCTGTGCCGAGCCCAACTCACCTGCCAGCCTCCCTCGAAGGCATCCGATGCTCAGGAGACGTCAGTGCAGCAGCAGGGCTGGGAATCACAGATTTGCTCTGCATGCCGCTGTGATGCTTCCTTCCTTGGGAGGCCCTGGCTCTCCTCACACCAGTTCACAGTTTGCAGCAGAACTTTTAAAAAAAAAAACCCAAACCCAACCAGAAAACCAAGCAGGCACAAGATTAACCAGACAAATAAAACCACCTCCCCTAAGGAAAGGTGGGTGATGGAAAGTAAGTTTTCCATCAGGGAGAATGGCAGCTGAAGGTGCTGTGTGGAAGATAGTAAACGCGGCAGGAAAAGATGGGGCCAATTGCTTATAACAAGAACAAGGAGGAAATTACCAGGTCATAGGCTTAACTGAAGCAGGAATAATTCATATTTTGTACAATGCAAAATTAAATGGCGGCACTCATGGGAAGCCAGAAAAACCCAGAGAGACTGAACAGATTTGGGCACAATTTCCTCACTTGTGGATGAGAGCTGTAACTTTCTGAATACAAAATGCAACCCAGGAGGTCCTTAACCAGCATGGTGCTGAAAGCAAAGCTTCTGTGCCCAGAAAAACTACTGCGTGTGCTCTGTCCCGTCCTTCTTTTCCGAAATACTGGTTACGGTTTGCTTGCTAGAGAAGAGGTGAAGCTGCCGGGGTGGTTGGGCTGACCTCCCATGACCATCCCAGCGAGGCTGCCGCTGGGGCGATGCGCCCCGAAATCTCTCGGTTGTGCCTGTCGGGCTTTGTGTGGTGTTTTCAGCCTCCTGGGGTTGTGTCACCCAGGGGAGGACTTGCACTGAAACCGACACCCCGGCATGGCCGTGTGTGGTGGGGGTCTGGGGTTTGGGATAACGGGGGTTGGCTGCTTGGGTTGCCTGGGTATTCTTATTGCCTTAATCACTTGTTTTCCTCTTAGCAAATGGGGAGCAATTAAAAGCAGCTTTGCAGGGGCTTGTTTGTAGGTGAGCAGGAGCTTCGAGCGGTGCGAAGGGGGAAGGAGGAGGGTTGTTAGTGCTGGGGACGCCTTCTGCGCTGGCTCCTGGGATGAGTTTCTGCTGCAGCAGAGCGTGAAGGGAAGATAAAGCTCTGGAGAGAAATCCGGCTGCCGTAGAGCCGGTGATCCCACCGCGGGTTAGGCGTGCGGTGCGGCGGGCAGCAGTCGAGCTGCAGCTCTCGAGGTTGCTGCTCACACGAGCGGGCTGCCAGCGAGTAGCTCTGCTTCAGTGTGCCAGATCCCATCGTAGTGCCTTTGCAGCAGAATTAAAAAGGATCCATAATCAGAATTGCTCTGGTGCTGACGTCCGTTTGGTTGCTTGATGTATTTTGGCTGGTTTTTCCCTCTTTCCAAGTAAGGGGTTTGTTTGCAAAGGACGTGCTGACTTGGGAATGCGATACTGCGAAGCATCTGCAACCTTCCCTGCCCCGCTCTGTGAATTGCCCCGTTGTTCTTCCTCCCCCTTTCCTCGCCGCCAGCTCCTGGCCAGGTGGCCTTGGCTTGTCGCTTCTGCTCTAGTTGCGGCAGGATGGGACAATCCTCGCCGTTGTTGTCTGTACGCCCTCAACGCCAGCTCGTGCCTTGCTGTCATGCTCCTTGCTATTTCCAGCTCTTCTTACAAAAGCGCTCCCTTTTCCCCGTCCTCCTTGTGATGCTGCTTCACCCCGACGTGAACTGTTTTCCCCTCCGTTTGTAGGGCTTGTGCCTGGAGAGGCGCTGGCTGCCAGCGCTCAGTCACCTTCCTCTTCAAATTGTCTTTTTCATCCTTGGAGTCTGGATTTTCCCAGGATAGCTGGCTGCCGTTAACTGTGCCAGGAGTTCCTGCCATGGATAATATAATCGAGAGTGCTGCTGAGATGGAGCTATTTGCTTGATTTCCCACTCCAGATGATTCCTGGCTCCTTTCAAGTGCCTTCTGCTGCTCACTTGGGTTCCCTTCTGCTCTTGGCAGGCTGCTCTGCCTCTGCTGTTTCCCTGTTAAGCTGCGATCAGGGCAGGTTGCTCCGTCTCAACCACCACCATTGAGCTGCAGTCAACGCTTCAGCTTCTCTCGCTGCAGCCAAAGGGATGCTGTGATGCACTACGGGTGCAGGGTGTGCAAATCCCGGTCAGTTGAGGTGGGGTGGCAGAGGGACAGCTGGAGCTGTGCCTGCTCTTAGACACCGCTGGAGGAGTTTATTGCTGTGTCAAAATGGAGTTTTTCAAAGTTTGGAGAACTTCAGCCAGTTGCTCCCTTTTAGAAACAGCAAGTGGGCTTTCTTTGAGGGCTTCACAGTACTTGGCCTTCAGGTGTTTCCATGTATATGGTTTTTTTATAGGCTCTGAAAAGTGATATGTTACTAGTGGAATCGCAAGGCTCGATACTGATCTCATTTCTGAGTGGTTATGTCTGAGCAATAAGGTTACATTAGGCTCACTTAGGAATAATTCTGCTAGTTATCAGCCTTGCCTGACCGACGGGGCCTGACACCCAGGGTCAGATGCAGGATGCGCTTGGAAGGTGTTGGAGAACGAAGCTTTCTGCCGGCTGCTGTGGAAATGGTGCCTGTGGACTACGGGAGCCATCTCAAGTAGGTTTGGTGGGACTTCTCCTGTCCCTTGTGCTCTTCAGGCGGCCACTTCTGATCTCCTGACCTTCTGCCTTCACTGCTGAACACCTGACCTTGGGGAGGAGACTGTGCAAGCAATCCTCGCTTCTCCAGCCCCCTCCGTAATCTGCAAAGCGCTGCGGGGTGTGGGTATGGTCCCTGGTGGCTCCTTTCCCCGTTTCACAAGCCTTTGCCTTGCCACAGGCACGTTGTAAGTGCAAGATCCATCCCTAGCTGTCAGGCAGTGCGATGGCACCAGGAATGGAAGGGCTCTGCGAGGCAAGGGAAGAGCGTTGGGACTTGGTTGCGCAGAAGATGGCTGTGGTTCTCTGCATCTGCTGCAGCTGAGACTTTGGGATTCACAGGCAATGGGGCTGTTGGTAATTGCCCTAAATGTGGAGGGTTATGAAGCATTGACAGGTGGTTAAAGTGGTCTGAACACGTATCTGGCATCTTCTAGGAACTTCAAGCATCGGGAAGGAGGAAAAAAAAAAGTTACTTCCAATTTTTGCTGCTTTTACAGTGTGTCTGGTCAGCCTGAGGATTTTTCTCACCTGGAGAAGTTTGCAGGCCTTGAGGTGGGAGGCCCGGGGGGAGGTGAGTACTTCATCAGGTTGCCTGAATATCTGCAGCTGATGAGGTCTTGCTGGGTGGACATTCAGCTGAAATGGGCTATGAACAGTCCGAGAACTGCACAGCTTCCATCTGCTCCGTTCTTTGGGCCTGGCAATGCAAACATGAGGAGGATGGGAGGAATCTTTAGGATTTTCCAGTATTTCACAAGCTGGGAAGTTCCCCCCCCTTATATTTTTTTTTTTTTTTCCCCTGCTAGTCTGGTTTTAATTCTCCTGAAGTTTTCCACTTCACTTGCATGTTGGGCTAGAGTTACCCAAGAAATACACGTACCTCCTCGATTTGGTGCTGATCTTCCCCTCGTTTCCCCCATGTAGTAGTACGTTACGTGTTACTCCATTGCAGACGTGACCTGTGATAATCATTTATAGCAAAGGAATGCAGAAAATGGTACTTCCATAATGCCACAAATTAAACATCACAGCAGGGGTGCATAGGCCACCTCTGCTGCTGCAGCCCCGTCCTGCTGAGCAAGCCGAGGAGCCGTGCTGCCACCGCTCGTCGCCGGTGTGCTGTCGACAGAGAGAGTTCATCGTGCAACAGCTAACAGCGAGGGGAAGGCTGGCAAAATGCTCCCAAGACAATCTTCTATTTTATAGAAATGCCCTGATGGGTGCAGAGTGGTATTGGGCAGTTAGGGTCGCGAACGCCCAGTGTGCAAGCGGGGTTCGGCACTAGGATGGAAAACCATGTCCCCGCTCACGGTGCTCCCCACCGCTTCTGCAGGACCTGCTCTTGCGCCGGCCTGACAGTGCCTCTGTCGGCGTGGGCTCCTGCCCGGGGGAGCAGGAGGAAGGGGGAGGCCGGGTGCTTCGCTTTCCCAGCAGTCACCATGCATTTTTACGCTCTTGGCAGGCTTGCGGCATGAACTCATGAGGCATGTTTTAGGGCTCCTAAAATGCAGCTGCAGGAGTTGGAGCCAAAGGAGGCTGCGTGCGGGGAGCTGTGCCCCGTGGCGGTGCCCGATGCCTGGGCCCTGTGCAGCTGCTTTTTGCAGCTTTTTGGGCTCCTGTGTGTACTCAGAGGCTGCATTAATAAACCCCCTGAAAATAAATTGCTGAACGTGACTGTGCAGAGGAGGGAAGGGGGCGAGGGTTCTGCTAACGGCTGC
>JAKFQP010000765.1:46692-65351 GCA_023375905.1 Nycticorax nycticorax | reverse complement strand
CCTGGGAGGGGTGCAGTGAAGGAAAAGGCTCTTTTTTTGGCTGAGCTGATGTCTGAGGAGTTTGATGTGAGTACACAGGGAGGAAAAATCCTTCCTGGTCCCTACTCTGTCCTGTATCACAGCTGTAGGAGCTGGGAGGTTGGGCAAAATGAGGGGGCTGATGTAGCCCATCGTAGCCATACGGCCCAGCTCTGGTCTCCCCTTGGCGATGTTGATGGGCAAATGCTTCACCAGCAAAAATGAGAGGGGGGTAAATACCTACGGTGAGGATTGTGCTACGCCTTGAATTATAAGTATCAAGGACAAACGGTGAGGGAACACTTCCTATTTTGCCATGTTTGTATTTACTACAACTTTGTTCTTGTTTTTCAGTGGTGTGTATTGTGTTGTTTTGGTTTTCTCCTGTGCCTATCTTCTGTGTTTCTTAAAAAAATCTGTGCGTCTTCCTCGTTTCATTTACTGACCTCTCGCCCTGCGCTCGGGACAAATGCCAGTATGTGTTGTGTGCGAGTGCCTGGCTTGGCTGAGTGTTATTTCCATCACTCCATGTTCTTCAGGTGTTTGTAAGCAAAGGTTTCCTTTGACTAATGCTTGGTGGCTTTTTTGTTGCTTTCATTTGATTTCATCACTTCCATGCTTTTTTTTTTTTTTTTAAAAGAATTGATCAAGGTTACTTGTCAGGACTGCAAAGCCAAGAATCAATAAAACCTGGGAAGCTGTGCACACATCTGACCTTAGCTCATGTTGAATTATTTCACATGGAGAATCACAAGCAGCACTTGGTTACTTCGCCAGGGTTTGAAATGGCCTTTGGAGGGTCCCATCTTTTGCTTGCAGCCCATCAAGTTTTGCTGTGTCCATGTCTCCAGTCCCTTTCCATGTCGCTTCGAGCATGCGAAGGAAACAAGGACCCGTTGCCCCTGCCGCCTCCCTGTAGAGAGCTGGGAGGGCCGAGGCCAGAGCGCACCCTGGAGCCGGTGCTGGCTGCTCTCAAGCTCCAAAACCGCTGCCACATAAATGCTGAAACCCAGAGAGCGCAGCGAGCTGCTGCCTGCCGCTTGGGTTGAATCCGTGCCCCTGTGGGGGGGATTAATCCCCTGATCCCTTCGGCTTTGCTCCATATGACGTCGTCCGGTTTTAAACAGTAACTGCGGAAGAACGGAGGCAGTAGCTTCAGTTTGCGTTAATGTTGGGTGGTTGATTTTATTTTATTTTTTTTAATCCTTTGATTAAGGACTCGTCAATGCCTGGTTTGCAAACCTTGGTGCACCAGGGCCTTTGGAATGGTTTGGTTGGTGGTGGGAAGCCGAGGGCTGCTGTTGCTCCTTGTGCTATGGATTGATGCCTGCCTCGCTTAGCAGATGCATTTGCAAGAGCTGTACATGGGTTAGACCTGCTTCCCTTTTGCTGGGAGATTGTGGTGTGACCCCCCGAGTGAGCCCGCGTCCTGTGCTGTGGCCGCAGTCCGGGAGCACCAGCCTTTTCCACCTGGAGAAGCAAATCCCTCGCTTTTGGTAGTGGCTTTCCTGGGAGGCTTCCCTGTGAGCCTGCCAGCTCCGCTGCCCTGAGTGAGGCAGGGTGACAGGGCTCGGGGGCGGCAGGGCTTGGCCCTGGCCCGGATCCCCCCCACTCCGAGGTCCGATCCCCAGGCTGGGGGGGCAGCTGCAGGTCCTGCTGCCTGCGGGGGGTAAGGGTGCTTTGAGCAGCCGCCTTCCCGCACAGCCCTGCCCTTCCCCTTGCTGCCTCCTCTCCCTTCCCTGAGGGCTGCAGGAAGGAGCTGACACTGTCCCTCTTCTGTCCCCAACCCAGGTTCCATATCCTATTGCTCATACGGGGTATGGGGCTGCTCTGGATGGACAGGGGGAGGGATTTGCCTCTGTAAATTCTTGTTTTGTTTATTTTATTTTCCTGCCTTTTTCTCCTAATGTGTAAACTCATGGTAAATTCTTGCCTCGTCGTTTGTGTCCTTTGTCCCTCCAGGGTGGCGTAACCGCGCGTCCTGAGAAGGGGATGGCAGCCTGGGCTCCTTTGCCTTCATAACTTGCATGCCTGCAAGCTGTTTTGAAATAGTCCTGGGTTTGTTTCAATGAAAGATGTCCTCGGTGGCCCATTTCCGTCATCTGCAAGCAAAGCTGCATTTGGTAGGAAGCGAGCCAGCCCCCATGGGGCGGGCAGCATTGTGCCACGTGCAGCCATCACGCGGGGGGTGAATTTGGGCTCTGTCGGTGGCTGTTCACGCTGTGGCTGGCATCCCCGCTCTGACAGGCTTCAGAGGGGCTGGTGTCGCAAATGTTTGGGTGTCCAGGTTGAGCCTGGTGCTGCTGGTGTGGTGCCTGGGCTGCGGCGGAGATGGGATGGCCTCCGGCTGCTGCAGCAGAAGCCGTCTGCCTTTCCCATCGGAAACGGGAAAGCTCCGACCTGGCCACGCTTGAGCCCTCTGCCTGGCTTGTGGTGTGGGTTGCTGCTTTTCTATGGAGCTTGCACGTGGGCGGCTTTTTGTAGCTTTTGGGGGAAGAATTGTCATGAAGCAAAAGCAAGGACAAGCTGTAAGGTTCTGAACAGACTGCTGATGGGCTGGGATGCAGCAGCCGCTGACGCACATCCCGTTCCCAAACACTTGGCCCCGCGCTCGGAAACCCTGGGGAGCGAGCAAAAAGCCCCCAGGGATTTCTTCTGGTCTGCAGTGCTCCTCTTGGCCAAACCCTGGCTGCCACCAGCCTTCCAGCGATGGGGCTGGGATGCTTTCTGCCATTGAAAGAAGCTTTCGGGAGCCGTTGAGCTCGGTTTAGGAATAGCCCGGCTGGATGTAGGTGTATCTCTGCCTTGCCCTGGCTGGGAGCGCCCCTGCTGACCCAGGGCTGGGCAGTGGGACGTGCCAGCAGCCCAAGTGGTGTTTGGGGCAAAGCAGTGCTGTTTCCAGGGCTTCTTCAGGTCTTTTTAGCCATGGTTTGGGGGCTGTGAAAGCATGGGCTAGGAGCAGCAGCTGCTCAGGACTCGGCTCATGCGTGCAGCCTGGTTTATTCCTTTAGCCTGTCTCACGTTCCAGTTAGGGACTGCAAACTGCTACTCGGGGGAGTTGCTCTGTTACGGGTCCAGCTCCAACTTTCCTCTTTCATTCACCAAGCAGGCAATGGTGTCACTCTGTCGCTGAAATACCTGGATGTGTGCAAGCAGCTCTACATCCATGCAGGTTACATCAGAGAAGCTCATGTCTGCTGCCCTTGGTAAGCTGTCCGTGCACCGACCTGGCTGTCTGGCTCGCCTTTTGGAGAGCAGGCCTGGTCAAACACCCTGCACGTCTGTCAGTCACCGAGGGCGAGTTTCTCCCTGGCTCTTGCCAGGCATGCAGCGTATATTCCCCATGACCTTAAAAATCCCCATTCCTGCATGGGCGGCAGAAGTAGGAAGGACTTTCTGTGTTATTACTTCTCCGCTTGCTTGAGCTTGGCTTGTTGTTTTGGTAACTGTTATAACTGGAGTTGGGGTGAAAGGCAATACCAGTGATCCTTTCTTACTGCCCACCAGTGGTGGATTGCTGATTTTAATGCTGTGCCCGGGGTGGATTTTAATTTGCTGTTGTACCTGTAGGTCTGCATGGTTGGCGTTGGTGACCTCCTCGTTCGTGAAGCGTGAGCCGTGTAAGGTCGGGACCAGCAGCTCACCGAGGGCAGAGCATCCTGGACGTGAGGATGCCACAAACAAGTTGTGCTCTTGTTTAGGGTTGACACAGATAGGGAGGGAGCCTGCTTCTGTAATGAGGAGCAAAGCAAATGGCCAATAATTCACGCTGAAGGCAGCGGGGAGCCCGTCGACAGGCTGCTGGGCTGCACGGGGGAGCCCCAAGCCCTGGCTCGTTGTGGCACTCGTCTGATAAAGAGCGAGCCGACTGTCGAGTGAGGATATCTGGTCAGATCCTCTTGTCTTTTCCAGCCTAAACTATTCTATGATTTCATGATTCTGACCCTCGTTGCCACCTGATAAGGCCTCTGCTGAGATCTCCTAGAGCTGCTGCTGGCATTTGATGGCTGGGTCACGCTGGGGAGTGGTGGCAGAGGAGGCAGAACTTCTCTGGGGGTGGGGAACAGGCATCTGGCGCAGCTTTGCCTCCTCCTGCCCTTGCTGCCAGGTGATGCTGCCTCGTGCCGTGGGTACCGCTTGCATCGGGTGCCCCGGGCAGCCCCCAGCAGGGCTCACCAGCACATCTGGGGGTGCTGAAATCTCTCACCTGCAGGCACGTAGGCTTTTCTGCTCCGCACAGTCGCATCCCTGGGGGCTTCCTGGTGTGGATTCCTCGTGGGGATGCTGATACATGGAGCTGTGGGTGCTGGAGAGCTTCTGCGGTGAAGGAGGGCGAAGCCCTGGGGCCACTCCTCGCTAAGTGGTGAAAACGGATGCTTGCTGCTTACATTTTTAAGCCAGGCAGGTTTCATCTGTAAATAGTTTTTAATACAGTTTTTAATAATGTAACAGGGATTTTCATTTGGGAGCACCAAGGGGGAGTGTTTCCAGCTCATGTAATCGGTTCAGTGTATTTCAGTGTTATTTTTAGGCATTTAAAATTCCCAAATGCTTTTTTTTTTTTTTAAACTGGCACGGAAAAAGGCTGTTGGAGGAAAATCAATTTTGGACTCTGAAAATAACAACAATTCTTACTAATTAGAAATGAGTCATTAGATGAAAGCTGATCCCTTCAAAAAGTCTGAGGGCATCTCTGTGGTAGCTGGGCTGGGGCAGCGGCGTGGGTGGCAGAGCTGTTTTACACTAAGGGGTGGTTGGAAGGGAACCCTTCCGGCGCGTGGCTTTTGTCTAACAAAGCAAATCAGCTTCAGCTCCCCATCCACAGAACAGAGAATTGGATTTGAGCGTGAGGTGGGGCATGACTGGCCCATGCCCCCTTGCAGGGCCTGGCAAGCCCCTCCGTGGTTCTTCCTGTGGTTAAATTAATTTGTATTTTTTCCAACAGTTTGATTTCTTATTCAGAGGTCAGCAAATTGGTGAGGCTCATGGCTTGGGAGGGCCTATGGCATCTGTGTACCTGTAGAGATGTGTGTGGCTTCCCATCCCCGCGGATGTCTGGCATCCCTCGGGACAAGGCAGAGGGGATATCTGAGTCTGCTAGTCATTTAGGACCCTGCAGAGCATTTCATCCAGTGCTGAGGGGTTCTTCACCCCTCAACTTGGCCCCAAGGGAATGAGAAGCTCCACAGAACCAACGTTGACTTGCGCCTGGTTTTCTTAAACCACCTACTGAGGGCGGTACTTTATTCCCAAGCATCGTTTCTCCATTGCCGTAGCACAGGGATGCTGCGATTCACTGGTGCCGGGATGTTGGTGGTTTGCTCCGAGCGGAGACAATGCGGTGGGAGCAGGTTGCCCTCTCCTGGCATGCTCCTTCCATGAAGCCCTGACTCCCTGTGGTGCTTGGCAGGATTTGCTGTGAAGCTCCCCAGCTCTTGTGTAGGTGATGAATTTGCTTGCCTGTACTTGAATTTCCAGCTGGTCTTTCAAGGGTGACTCCGAAGAGAGGGGTTCAGCAGCCAGACCCTGCTCAAACGCTCTCTGGTGGGGCAGGACAGCCGGCTCTTCTGGTGGGGAAGAGCTGCTACTCCTCTCCCCAGCATTTCAGCTCTTTCCCCGGGCCCAGGCATCCTTCAAGCTTCTCACAGCCCATGGAACCCTGTGGGGACCCCAAAATGCCCACCGCACTGAGATGCTGGGATGGAAACTGCTCATCTGACCCGCCTGTGCTGGCATCTTGTGGTGCTTTGTGCTCTTGCAGGGCCTCATCTCCTCCCGGTGTTGAAATCTGCTTTGGCACCAGCAGATGCTCCTTTGGGGCATTTCCCTGGATCCAGCCTGGGAAATTTATAATTCCTGTTGAGTTTTAGGAGTCTTTAAGTTAAAATTGTTGTGCTAGGAAGTGAAGGTCAACTTCAAGAGGGTTTAATGCTGCTTTTATATTCTGCTCAGCTTTTTATCTGATTTCAAGAAAATCTCTCTTTCATAGTAACTCCGTCAGTGAGAGGTGGGATGCACGGAGTGCTGCTCCTGCCGGGAGTCTGCTGGGGGTCTGGGTCCTGCTGGGCTGAGCGCGCTGTGTCCTCAGGAAGGGTCCAGGGTCCCCCTGGTCGGGAAGGGGGTGGGGGGTGGCAGGAATTGGGGCTTTATCTGAGGTGGTCGTGGAGTGATGCTGCAGGTGGGACAGCTCAGAAGTGCCGGGGGCTCTGTGGCCTGTGTGGCACAGGGAGTTGGAGGCAGAGCAGCGAGCTGGCTCTCCATGGAGGACGGAGCCGGCGGTGGGGTGGCCATGGGGCCGGGTGAGTTGCCTGGGAGCTTTGTGGGATGCTGAGCCCTGTGCAGGTGGCTTCAGTCCTGCAGGGATGGAAGAGGCACGGAGCCACGCCGGAGCTGCAGTTGGGTGGCACCTCTGGAGGTCATCCAGTCCCAGGAAGTGTTTTAATTTGTGATTAAAAATCCCAGCAGCTTCATTTGCATAGCTCTGATGGATTGCAAATCGCTTCTTTTTATGGCTGCAATCTGAAACTCTCTGCGTTTTTGCCAAGGGCAGTCGGCACCGTGGTGCCGTACGTCAACCCGTGGTGCGAGGGTCTGTGCTGTGCAGGGGTTTGTGGCGTTGACACAAACCAAAATGTCCCACCTGCGGGTTCACCATGTCTCCACCACCCAAGGACGGCAGGAGGTGGCAGCTGGCTCCCGGGGCAGTGTCCTCCCTGGTCTCGGTGCTGCCAGACAGACAGCAGCGGGGCAAAACTCCAGCACAGCTTGATGCTGGGGAAGGGAGATGGGAGCTGGTGTGCAGAGCGGACCCGCGTCCCCAGGGACCCCAACGTGCATCCTCTGCGCTTGAATAAACACACGGCAGGAGACGGCTCCCGTGGGTGCTGGTGTGAGTCGGGTAATTGCAGGGTCGATGCTGACCCTGTCTCCTTACTTCAGTTGTTTGATTTTTTGCAACACGAGGATTTCTTGCAGGTAGCCTCCTGGTAGGTAGTAGCCTGTGTTATATTTAAAATATAAACTCCCCAAGCAAGCGTGATCGTGGGATGTCAGCTCGGCTGGTGAACCTGTGTGCTGGCGGGGAGGGAATGGCCCCAGCGCTGAGCCGGGCCAGGAATACCTGCTGCTGGGGAGAGCAATGGCTCTCGTCTTGCCTCGGGAAGGAAGCTCCGTGCGTCCTTCCATGCCCCCATTCTGGACGGTGCGCGGGTTGTGGGAGGCAACCAGTCGCTTCTGCCTGATAAAGTTCACTGAAGGGAATGGTGAGATAATGCATTGCCTTATTCTGGGGACCTTTAAAGGTGTCTGGCTTATGCGCAGTACTAAAGCAAGCAGCTTCCTTAGCTTTTCTTTTAAATTTTTTTTTGCAGGTGCTTCCCAACTCACTGCTTTTGTTTTCTGACATCGTCTTTAGAAGGTCTTGAAACAGCCTTTGAGGGCAGAGTCAGGCTTACAGGAACCAGCCCCTGCCTGGGCTGCGGAGGAGCGAGGTGGGTAACCTGCTCAAGGCGGCTTGTGGTGAGACCCTGTCACCGGGAAGGGTTTCCTTGCTGTGCCGATAGTTCCTCTGCTGACCACCACTGTCAGCTTCTTGTCAGGATTTCTTTCCTCTATAACATCCCAATTACATGTTAGTGTTTCGGGATGGACACTGGAGAAACCCAAGGTCTTCAGTGTGCTTTGCTGTGGTCGTGGCGGGTCTCATGAACAGACCCATCTGTTAATTCAAGTGGTCAGAACGGATGAGCTGGGGCAGACGTTCCTGCAGGAAAGCCCTTGGCAAGGAGCAGTGTTTCTGCGTTTAAGAGGAGGTGAAGCTGCGTGCGCTGTGCAGCGCTGTGCTGGGAATGAAGGCGTTGGAGCCCCGCACGCTGCCGGGGCTGTGCTGCCCTTCCCTTCCTCCTTGGGGCACTTCACAGCTGCCACGGAGGTGAGACCCAAGGTGTTTCCCCCGTCGCTGAAATACAGCCATTGCGTATATTGTAAGACCCTTCAACTGCGGTTTAGGAAGGAGTGAGAAGGAAAAATGGAATTAAACTACAAGGGATTTTAAGGAAGGAGGTTGGTGGGGTTTGAGGAGGACAGCAGCACTGGCAGCACTTGCCAAAAGCACTTTGCAGTTGTGGCGATAAAGGTTTGATGACACAGCAGGTATCTTCTTGTAGCAGTGGAAGCAGATGCTCCCAATGTACCTAGGATTTTCAGGAGCACGTTGGGAATGAGTGGGATGTATGTTCCTGAAGCCTGTCATCTGCACCCCCCCACCCCCCACCGGCTTTTCTGCCACGTCTACGTTGATTTGAGTTTTTCTCAAGCAGTTTTACAATCGCACAGACCAGGGATGTGGACAGACTAGATGGAGCAGGGGTGGAGGGAGGTGCGCAGTGCAGTGAGGGTCCCTTGGCCATGCCCAGGAGCCAGTGGGGACGTGGAGCTGCCGCGTTCAGTGACTCCTGGTTACCTCTGCAGCCCTTGCAGTCCCAAACGGGGGCAGCCCTGTCCCTGCTGGAGCAGGGCAGCCTCAGTGGTGTTGCACTGGATCCACATCTACGCTGCCCATCTTTGAAGAAAAGGAAGAAGGTCCTTTGGGTGTGAAGCAAAGCCTGTGTCTGACCTCCTACATCTGGGTGAGATGCTGGATCTGGTGATTTATGAGTGTTTTCCTCACCGAAGGGGATGTTGCTGTGGAAGGAGGTGGCAACCATGCAATACCTGGAGTCCCTGCAGGTCCCTGTTCCCCTCTCCAGGGAAGGGAGCTCTGCCTGGCCCACCCGGGGGTCCCTGGGAGCTCCTTTCCAGTGGCTCACCAGGCTCTCCCAGACCCCTGGCGCATGTGTATGAAGCAATTTGAGCTCTCGACCCGGCTCCAGCTGAAGCTTTCCCCGGAGGCCGTGCTGCAGGTGAGCCCTGTGTGCTCTGGGACAAGCGCAGAGACACAGGAGTAGCGTGGGATGCAGAGAGGCTTCCTCAGAGGTGAACGCAGCACCAAAGCCTGCCTTCTTCAGTGTGAAATGACTTCTTGCGGTGCTGTAATAACATCACATCAGCGGGGATGCTGCTTGTGGAGATGAGTAACTGGTGGTTTTTGACCTCAGTTATTACATTTGTAGCTTCAAGTAAAAATTCAGCTTTAAGGAGCCTTGCCAATTTTAAACTAATCTCTTTGGGGAGAAGCTCTCCCTCTGGCAGTAACCCATGCACTAGAAACTTAAATATTCATTTACAGCTAAAGCTGGACGAGTTAAGGGAAAACAGGGAGGAACGAAAGCATGACAGGCTGATAAGAATCCAATTTATGATTCTCCCCTGAATGTACTGATAAGAGCTTAAATCACTGACAGAGCCTTAGCGAGGGAAGCGGCAGGCATTCTATTTAGCAGCACGGGAGCACGGCGGTGACTTGGCACAGCGGGCACCGGTAATCACGCGGCTTCTGACACCAGCAAGGATGGAAAGGCGGCGCAACGAGCCCTTTGACGCAAGCAGCAGCAAGCGAGGCAGAGAAGAGAAGGACCTGATGGCGTAAGGTGCTGACGCTGGCTTTGGAGGGGATGGAGGAGGTAGATCAGCTGTTAGACCTCCTCAACAGGCTCCTCGGGGCTGCGGGAGGAGGTTTCTGGCCAACGGGGGTAGGTTTGTCGTCCTCCTTTGTGAAGAGACCTGGAGATTGGTGGATCTGTCAGACACAACTGGTCGTGCTGCTGCCGAGGTTCAGAGCTGTTAACCTGCAGCCAGGCTGCAGTCAGTAACCACAGCCATCAGGCAGGAGTTCCCTCTTCCCAGAAATGGTGCAGGTTGTTCTTTATTTCTGGCAGATGCTGGCAGGATTTTCCCCCTGGAGGAGTACAGCTGTTTCCTACGGAGGGTTAGATCAAGCAGGCAATCCTGCTGGTCCCAGGGGTGTGTTTGACACCGGGCACCCAGTTACCTGGATGCTATGTGGGGAGGATTGGAAGAGGTCTCCTAAATCTATCCTAGCTCCTAAATCTCCTGCCTAAATCTAATTTCATGCAGACTGCAGGGAATGGTAGACTCTGAGGAGAGCAGCTGGATACTTGGGCTTGGACTGGATGATCTCCAGAGGTCCCTTCCAACCCCCGCCATTCTGGGATTCGGTGATATTTTATCTCTGTTTATCTATGTGTGACGTGCCCTGAAGCTGGATGGTGTTGCTTGTCGCTCTTGTGACTCCGCAGAACCGGGGGTTTCATGTTCAGTGGTGCTGTATCTGCCTGAGCTGGTTCCCAGCTTAAGCCACCGCTCTTCTCCCTCTCTCTTTTGTAGCACTTTCATTTTAAGTCAGCTCAGCAAGTGGCTTCTTCCACCCCTGCCTGCGCTGTGTGGACGTGGGCAGCCTTGACCCAGAGAAGCATCTTCCTGCCCCGTTCCGCTGCTTAGCATCTTGTTAGTAAGCAGCGCAAAAAAAAAAAAAGATGCTGGAGGATTCATGTCTTGCTTTAAAAAAGGAAGGGAGGGCAAAAAAAAAAGTCAAGTTGCTCTGTTTGCAGGCATTTCCTCACTGATGCCTTGGGGCACGTGCGGGGAGATGGGGCAGGGCTCCAGGGTCCCAATCCATGTGGAGGGCTGACAGGCAAGACTGTGTCCCGTTACGCATCCCCCGAAGTGTTGTTTAAGCCAGGAGGGTCGTAGCTTCCACTGAGGCTGTTGCCAATCCTCGTTCGTGTGACAGTGCTGGATTAAGCAGCCTCTGCCCCATCTGGGAGCCCTTGCGCCTGTTGTCAGCACAGCCAGGCGTGGGGGCACGGTGCGACGGTGGGAGCTGCCTGTGCCACTTGTACCTGCTCCCTCGGGCAGCACCATCCCGTTTCCATTCAGGCCCCTGGCGGCAAAGTCCTCGCTGGAAATGGGCTTGATAAAAGTGGCATTGGGGCATTTAACTTCCATAGTTCGGTGACTCCCAGTCCCATCCGTTCTGCGTGCTCCTTATTGTGCAGTTCTGTGATAACAGAATCCCAGAACAGCAGGGGTTGGAAGGTACCTCCAGAGATCACCCAGTCCCACCCCCCTGCTCAAGCAGGCTCACCCAGAGCAGGGGGCACAGGACAGCGTCCAGGCGGGGGTTGAATATCTCCAGAGAAGGAGACTCCACAGCCCCCCTGGGCAGCCTCTGCCAGGGCTCGGTCAGCCTCAAAGTCAAGAAGTTCTTCCTCACATTCAACTGGAACCTCTTCTGCTTCAGTTTGTGCCCATTGCCCCTTGTCCTGGCGCTGGGCACCACTGAGAAGAGTCTGGCTCTGTCCTAGTGACCCCCACCCTTGAGATATTTGTACGCGTTGATGAGATCCCCTCTCAGCCTTCTCTTCTCCAGGCTGAACAAGCCCAGCTCCCTCAGCCTTTCCTCACAGGAGAGATGCTCCAGTCCCCTCATGACCTTTGTATCCCTCCTCTGGACTCTCTCTAGGAGTTCCTCATCATAACGCATGTGGCGTGGAGGTGATGCTGGTGATGACTCAGAAGCAGGCTCAGCTGCCCTCTAAAACTTTCACCTCTCCTCCAATTGAGGCTTCAGGTGACCCCTGATCTGGGCCAGGATCTTGTCTTGTACTTTAGAGTTGCTAGAGAGAAACAGGCATTGCCAGATGTGATGGAAGGAGACTCCTTCCATCCCAAGGTGAAGCTCCTTGGCTTTTCTTGCTGTAAAGGGACTGTGTGTAGCTGGTTCATGCCTAAACATCTCGATGCCTGAAACAGATCTGGTAGATCCCATCCTTTGTCCCTTTTCAGTGGGTCTGGCTGGGCTCTGTGCAGATGCGAGGAGGAATATCGCCTTGGGCAGACCTGTCCAAACCACTTGGCTGGTCATCGGTTGCTGTTCCTAGTTGGTGCCAGTTGGCAGTTCAATATGAGCAGCCGAAACTGAGTTTAGCCACCAGTTTGTATTTTGTCGGAGTCACGGGTAAATTTGGTTCTGTTTCCTAGAGCTGAGTGATAAAATTCCTGGTGTGCTACAGCAGCTGTTTCCGATGGACACGGGGGCGAGAAGGCGGAGAACCGAAGTCTCCGCTTGAGGAGATGGCACAGTCAGTGCTGGCAGCAGAGCCAGAAAGGACCTACCGATGGTTGTGGACGGGCAGTTGAGAAACCTGCAAAAAACTGCGTCAAGGAAGCGATTAAAAGAAATGAATCAAACCGCAAGAGTTAAAAATGGAAGTGTACCTTGTTGTTTCACCTCACGCTGAGAAAGTCCCCCTCATTTTGAAAAAGGTCTTTTTTTTTTTTCCCTTTCTTCCCCCCGTTGCTACAGATTCAGGTGTCCTCAAAGGTCTTGGCTTGGAAATGTAGTGGAATAATAGCATCAGCTGCGAGGTTATCGATCAGAAGTGCTCACAGGAGACCAGAGATGGCAATTAGGTGGCTGAGAGGGTTTTCCAGCCAGTCTTGGCCACCGACCAAAGTTGGTGCTGATGTTCATCCTGTTATTTTTACCCAGTGTTTTTATTTATATGCTTCAGCTTCCCCTGCGTGTGATTGTGTCAGTATAAAGATGCTTATCTCGTATGCCTTGTTCCCACTACTCCTTCCTAGATCTCTGAATGGAAGGGCAGTGATCAAGGCCAAATCTTCCTGCACGAGCCGAATGGCAGCGTTTGCGTGAAGGGCTTTGGGCTGAGAAGGTCACAGCCAGCGCTGTGCAAAATCCATGTGTGGGCTGTCTTACCGAGCGTGGGCCAGGGGCTACCACCTTGTCCACCCTGGGCTGCTGTTTGTGCGTCTTTTAGGACGTGGGGATGAGAAGCTACCCTCGTCAGAGGGGGATTATTTAAAGCAGTTGATTTCATGTGGGTTTTTTCCCCACTTCCTAACGGCATAGCGCTGTTTTTAACACCCATATATAATGTATCTTCTTTTTCTTTTGTCAGTAATGCTGGAAAAAAGGAGCTGTGGCAGCGGACCATAGCTTTGAGCTCCTGCCTAAGCCTCATAACACCACTTCAGGCTTCCTAGATCCTAAAATGCCTGAACGGTTGGATGCATGGTGTGGGCAATGGGGGCCAAACCAGTCTGAAAAATGGGGAAAATGAGAAGCTCTGGCTGTTGCTAAAGCTTGATAACATCTGATTCCTGCTAATGAGTCACAGTGAGTGCAGAGATGGGCTGTGGGACAGGAGTGTGGTCCAGGAGAAAAGCAACTGCTGTGCCCACATGGGCAGTGTGGCACGGTGTGGTGGGACCTCAGCATGGCGTGACAATGGCGTCTTGGCGTGGTGGGACCTCAGGGCAGCGTAGCACAGCATGGTGGGACCTCAGCATGGTGTGGCAATGACGTATTGGCATGGTGGGACCTCAGGGCAGTGTGGCAATGGTGTATTGGCATGGTGGGACCTCAGCACAGGGTGGCAATGGCGTCTTGGCATGATGGGACCTCAGGGCGGCGTGGCAATGGCATCTTGGCGTGGTGGGACCTCAGGGCAGCGTGGCACAGCATGGTGGGACCTCAGCACAGCGTGGCAATGGTGTCTTGGCATAGTGGAACCTTAGCATGGCGTGGCAATGGCGTCTTGGCATGGTAGAACCTCAGGGTGGCATAGCACAGCATGGTGGGACCTCAGGGTGGCATGGCAATGGCATCTTGGCGTGGTGGGACCTCAGGGCGGCGTGGCAATGGCATCTTGGCGTGGTGGGACCATGGCACGGGACCGCCCTGTTGTGCTTGTGGCTGCTCCCGACTGCCGCGGTGTGTCTCCAGAAGCATCTCCAAGTTACAGTCTTGAAGCCTAACAGGCTATGGCAGCTGTGAGACAACTGTTTTTTTGTCCTGGGCCGTGCCGTTGCTTGGCGAAGCAGCTTAGCCTGGGGCAGGAGGCTGTGTAAAACTGAGGTGCTGGGGAGATGCTTCCCAGAGCTTCAGTGGTTTTGACTTTGCCTTTGCTTTTCCAGGCTCGCACCTTGCCTTTGGCATCGGTCCCCCCCGTACTTTGCACGCCTACAGCGATGCAATGCCTGCAGACGTACGTAGTTGCTGACGTATATGGGGTCATTAAATAATGTGGTTGGGCTGCCGAAGTGGTCCCTGGGGACGCTGCGGTCCCGGCTGAGTGTGTGCCCATCCTGCTCCCCGGAGCTTTCCAGCTTAGGGAGCTCCAGGGTTGTTGCTTTGCAGATGGTGGAAACAAATGCAACGGGGGATTGCTCGTAGCGATGCTGAGCCAGGTGCGGGGGGGACCAGAGGCCTCGGGGAGTTCAGTGCCCTTCTTGATGTATTTTAATTTAGTTTTCCACTCTCACACAAGCAGCGGAGCAGGGGATCAGTTCAGTGGAAATCTTTGGGGAAAAACCCCAGCATTTTACCTGAAGTGGCCCCAAACCAGGCGGGTGGGAGGGCTGAAATGCTGCATGCGTCACTTCAGACCCCCCAGGGTCCCACCATTGCTGCGGGGCCAAGTGACCCCAAGGGGGTGGCAGGGATGGCCCAGGGGGTTGGAGCTGTGCTGAGGGGCCACCAATCCGACCCCGCAGGCACCAAGACGTGTCGGCTCCTGAGGGATTCCTGCAGGAATACGGTGTTTGCTCCAGCCAGCAAAACCTGCTGAAGCAGCAGCAGTTTGCAGGGTGGGCTCAAGGCAGCTGTAATTTGCTTTTCAGGTTGTTTTTGGCCACGCGGCTGCTCTGGCTTCGAAGAGCTGGTTGGAACAACTGTGGAGCTGCCAGCTGCAGAAATCATAGAATCATAGAATCACAGGGTGTTTTGGGTTGGAAGGGACCCCTAGAGGTCATCCAGTCCAACCCCCCTGCAGGAGCAGGGACACCTTTAACCAGATCAGGTTGCTCACAGCCCCGTCCAACCTGGTCTTGAACGTTTCCAGGGATGGGGCCTCCACCACCTCTCTGGGCAACCTGTTCCAGTGTTTCACCACCCTCATTGTAAAGAATTTCTTCCTTATCTCCAGTCTAAACCTACCCTGGTTTAGTTTAAAACCATCACCCCTTGTCCTGACACAGCTGGCCCTACTAAAAAGACCTTCCCCGTCTTTCCTATAGGCCCCCTTTAGGTACTGAAAGGCCGTAATCAGGTCTGCCCGCAGCCTTCTCTTCTCCAGGCTGAACAACCCCAACTCTCCCAGCCTGGCCTCATAGCAGAGGTGCTCCAGCCCTCGGATCATTTTTGTAGCCCTCCTCTGGACCCGCTCCAACAGGTCCATGTCCTCCTTGTGCTGAGGGCTCCAGAGCTGGATGCAGGGCTCCAGGGGGGTCTCACCAGAGCGGAGCAGAGGGGCAGAATCCCCTCCCTCGCCCTGCTGGCCATGCTTCTCTTGATGCAGTCCAGGGTAGGGTTGGCCTTCTGGGCTGCCAGCGCACCTTGCTGGCTCATGTCCAGCTTTTCATCCACCAGCACCCCCAAGTCCCTCTCAGCAGGGCTGCTCTCAATGCCTTCATCCCCCAGCCTGTATTGATACTGGGGGTTACCCTGACCCAGGTGTAGGACCTTGCACTTGGCCTTGTTGAACCTCATGAGGTTCCCACAGGCCCACCTCTCCAGCTTTCTTGATACTGAGATTTAAGAGGAAAGAACCATAAATGTTTGATCAAAAGTTCAGAGTTACATTAAACCTGGAGTTTCTCGGCTGCACTCCTGTGCGTGGGACAGTTTGTTTAAAAGCAAAACTACGGTTTGAATACAAATCACTATTTGTTTGCCTGTGTCTTGGTGAGTGGGTGGTAGCCTGATGCTGTAGTGAAAGGTGGGGACAACTGCTGTGTTCCTGAGCAGCTTGGGGTTTGATGTCAAATTTAAAATTACTGGGGAAACCCTAATGTTCTGCCTTGTCCTAATGGCTGGGAACTGATCTTGGGTGCCCCTGGTGGGTACCGAGGGGCCTGGGGCAGCGTAGCAGCGCGTGATCCAAAATCCTGTTGATTTTGGAACATATTGGGGCAAAATACTTTCAACGGCTTTCACATTACGAAGGACAAACGGCAATGTAATAGCTCAAATTTGGCCTCCTTTCGTTGTTACTTCTGTGGATTTTTTCGGTATTCAATGTTCCTT
This sequence comes from Nycticorax nycticorax, assembly GCA_023375905.1. NCBI lineage: Eukaryota > Metazoa > Chordata > Aves > Pelecaniformes > Ardeidae > Nycticorax > Nycticorax nycticorax. Next base: position 49,324 of record JAKFQP010000765.1, on the reverse strand, counting down.
GCACGTCGAATTCCCTCTGCTGAGCTCTCTTTCTATGCGAGTTGTTCTTGCATCCCTTGATGGGGGCAATGTAGAAAGCAGAATCCAGCTAAGCAAACAGAAATAGGACAACTCCTGTACAAAATGAGATTGGTTTCTTTTTTTTCCCCCTTTTTTTTTTTTTAAGAGTTTATGGTACCTAGTGGCGGAGGCTGTGACCCACAGTGGCTGATGCTGAGCTGTCCGTGAGCAGAACCATCAGTGCCTTAATGAAAGCTCCACGCGTTGGCTCTTCCAATTGCCTATTTACACTGGGAAAAGGTTATTTTAATTACTCGGTTCGTTTCCCTCTCGAGGGGGAATTGCCTATTCTGCATTAATCTAAGGTTTTTGTAGCGTGCAAACCCACAGCAGGATTCAGCGTAAACAAGGTGGAGCCTGTGGGTGTTTTCTCTCACTCCAGTCATCCTTTTTGAGCGGAATAAAATAAACGAAGGCAGGAGCAAAATGTAAAGAAAGCCAATCGTTGGGCGAAGCTACTGGAAAGCCTTCGGGGAGCTGTTTCTCTAGAGACAACCTTCTGCATGACCTTGAGAAGTTGTGCCGTTTTGCTTCTTGGGCGTCCCTGGGTTGAGATTTGCAGCTTGGGGGTGGGGAGATGGTTCTTAAACTGCTCTGGACCTGCAATGGTGTTTTTCTGATGATATCCAGAAGTTGGAATTCTTCTCGATTGGGAAAGAAAACACCCTGAGTAATCATCGGCTGTAATTTTGCCATCTTTTGCCGCACGGTAGGCAAGCACGGTGGGGCTGGGAGGCCAGATGGAGCGGTGAGCGTGTCTTTCCCCGAATGGCATTTTGTCTGCTCATGAACTGATTGACTGTAAAACAAAAAAAACCCACCCCACAAAAACCCCAACAAACCAAACCCATGGTACATGGGGATGAGATGGGGCTGAGGGACTTCGCTCCACAGAGACGTCTGCTGAGCCGCACGCTGCCAGGCTGGTGCTGACTTACTGCCGGTGACCAAATGCAACGGTGTAAAACTAAATACAGCGGAAGGGAACATGGAGAGAGGACCTGAGACGTTGATCATTGGCCATCTCCAGTGAAGGTACCTGCGTGGCAGTTCCTTGCTCCTCATGGCATCGGGGCCAGCAATGTGGGTGGCAGTGGCTTAACCGAGGGACTATGTGGCACAAGCCTGCTGCTTAAATGCTCCTTTGCTTTTCTAGCACCAAATGATCAGCAAAAAGTCCCCTTTCCTGACACGGCTGCGATGCTGAGTGTGAACTGCATTGGTGGTTCCCCTACCCCGCGGGGCTCGGCTGTGATGGGCACCCTGCCCCATTCAATCCCAGAGGGAGCAAGGGTAGCAGGAGAACTGGAGGGGATGGGAAGAGAAGCCAAAAATTGGAGGACCTGGAGACATCACCACTGTATCCCGTTGCACCCTGCTCCTGGGATTGGAGCTGGGTCCTCTGCAGCTGAGTGGTGGGAAAGGGAGCGGGCAGTGGGATGGCTCCCCGGGATTGGCGATACATCCCTGCGGCAGGGAGAGGGGGGGAAAATAACTGAGGGGGGAAAATAACTGGAGAAACAGGGTGCAGCGGTGAGGAACTGGTGGTGTTTAAGTGTTTTTAAGAATAAGCTTATAGCAAAATTAATTCCTTGCAGAGAGAAGAAGAGTAAGAAAGTCCAAAACCCAGAGAAGCAAAGGTGCCATTATGTTTTACTTGTTTTTTTTCTTTCTTTTTTTACCCCTAAATAATTCTTCCTTTGATGCACAGAATGAGAGAGCGGGTACAGTGTTACCTAGTTGGCAGGAGAAGGCTTAAGATGCTGAATGTGTTTTCCTTTTGAAAATCTTGAGAGTTTTCTTGCTGTGTACCCATGGTGTGAGTGGCTTTTCCTGGAAGGGAGGAGAGGAACGGAAGAGGTTTGGAAACCGGAGAGTGGTCTGATATCAAGAAGATGAAAGTTAGTAAAGCTGGGTGTGAATACTGAGGGAGGGGGAAAAAAAAGTCGTTTTTTGTCTGGTTTAAGGCAGGTGTTATATTCAAGACATGTTTCACTTTACTCTTGTGTAGGTGAGTATGTGCAGGTTTTTCGGGGTGTCATTATTTAAGAAGACCGGAGGCGTTTGGAGAGTCGTGAGGAGCACCCAGTGATCTAGGAAGCACGGAAGAATCAAATTTTATTTAAAAACCAAAAAGGAAGCAGATTCTGCAGATGTGACCGGTGTTTTCCAATACGCTGAAGGCTTTTGCGAAGGAGAGAGGCGGCCGTTTCTCCCTTGGGTCTGCAGAGGGCAGAGGCAATCCCTGCAGTTTGCAGCAAGCAAATAGCCAGGGTGTTTGGGAATAACTCTGCTTCTAGAACGGGCGAGTCCTCCAGCACAAACTGGGGGCAGCATTTTCACAAAAGGCTTTGACAAGTCAGCATCTGCGGCGCTATGAGTGCTCTCGGTGTTTCTCGATAGCCCTTCTAGTCCTGTGTCGCTGCTGCAAATACCCGGGACCCTTTGGCTGTTACCTGCGTGAGATGCTTTTCTGTATGGGATTCTCCGTTTCCATGTAGCGGTATTCAGCTTTACCTATTCCTTCTCTTTCTTTAGTTCCTGGCTGTATTCATATGGCTGGGTTTTGGGG
>JAKFQP010000765.1:4780-29105 GCA_023375905.1 Nycticorax nycticorax | reverse complement strand
AAAAAAAAAAAAAAACCAAAACCAAAAAAAACCCCCTCCACCTCCTCCAAAAGGCAGCAAACTGAAATCTTGCAAACTCCTCCTGGCTTCTCTTGAGAAGAGTCTTGGAAGGCTTTTGAAGAAATCCACCTGAAAAGCTTGTGAAAACAGCACCGATGACTGCTCCTGTTTCATCCCATATATACACATCTCTATATATCTGTCATATATATATATATATCTGCTAACCAGGCAGTTGCCCAGTATCTGTTGGGTTGGTTCTCTCCGCTCATGTAGTGTGGTGTCTTGCATTTATCACATCCTGTATTACAGGTTCCATTTCTCCATTGTGTCCATCTTATTTTGAGTTTAAGCCCTGCCTTTCGGTGTTTTTAAGCCCATCTGTACATCTTTGTAGCGTAACTTGTCACCTTACGGGAGTTGTTTAGGCGATTGGGTAATCGCAAAATCCCGCATGTGCCGGAAGGCGGGGATGACTGCGATCCAGATAAAGTGCAGCCTTTGCTGCTGAGCCTTATTGACTGGTAGCATCATCCCTTTCTAATTGCAGTAATAAAATGTTCGATAGCTGGACTGGGAATGCTGGAGTAATGGTAATAAAAATACTTTGTGCTTCCCTAGCGTTTCAAGAAACAAGACGTCCTTTGCGTGCATTGATGGGCTGATTTGTCCGCTCTCCGTTCAGGCCTGTGTTTTAAAACATATTTCATAGGAAAGGGAGCGGATAACATAAGGTGGGTTGGGATTCATCCCTGGTGTAGCGTCACTGGTTTCAAGGCCCTTATGGCAAGGATAGCTTGTGCCGAAAGCAATTTGTGCGTTTAGGTCTCCTCGATGGTCCTGTGCCATAATGGGGCAAATATTGTTTGCTTGCCAATTGAACCCTGGAAATGCCACTTAAAGTGGGTTTTTCTGGGAAATGGGCTCCTCTGGTATTCCTGCAGCAGGTGAGGAAGGTTTCAGGTAGGGTCTGCTTGCACCAAAGCGAAAGGGTTTGGTGGGTGCCGGCGCTGTTCTGAGGCTGCCATCCCAAGGCAGCTCCAGTTGTAAAGTGAATTTTGCTTCAGGCTGGTGGCCAGGATGGGTTATGGTGGGATGGGCAGGATGGAGCTCAATGCTCACCTCATTTGGAAATGGGCCTTCATCAGTGCCAAAGGGTCAGTTGTGAGGACAGCGGCGAGGGGCTGGTGCCAGGGCAGATCAAGACCAGTGATTGTTTTGGTTAACCTACTTGATCGCATCAAGTTTCTGATGTTTCAGAAGAAATTCCTTGTGCAGCCTCCTCTCAGGAGCATCGCTCCTTCCCAGGAGGCATCTTCATGGGATTGGACTCAGGACCTTTGTTTTGGGGTCCCGGCTCCCTTAGACCCATTCCCTGCTGTAAAGGTGCTGTATTTGCCTGGCTGCTTTCCTTGTGAGCTGTAATTTACCCCGGATGCGAGGCAGAGAGATTAACCCCAGCTGGATTTCATCCCTCTGGTCTCTTGTTCATCGCCCTTTTGGTCCTTGTGTCACTGTGCTGTTGGCTTGCCAAAAAAGCAAGCACTGTAGGGCCACGTTAAAGTGTCGCTTCTCCTCTTAGGTTTGGCTCCAACCAACTGTGCCCAAGTGTTGAGGAAATCACAGTTACAGAAACCAAGAGCCGGTAGTAACATTTTTTTTAAATTAAAATGGAAGAAGTTGCTTGAATTCTTTATTTCAACATGGCCTGGTGGAAGAAGGACACTGTTGTCCAAGCTATCATCCAAAGAAAGGCTCCAAAAGTTTTTAAGCCCATTTTTGTATCTTACTTATTTTACCTATTAATTTTTAACCAGATATGTATGTTGAATTTCCCTTGTTATTGCAACTTCGCATTACATCTGATTCATTAATCAAAAGCAATTATTACAAGTGACAAAGCTGCACTTAGCATAGAGTCGTGGAGCAGCTTAGGAAGTCTCTGGTCCAACCCCTTACACAATCTTGGGCCAATGCAGATCATGTCACTCAAGTCCTTAGACTTAAATTTGTGCAAAAGTTACATGTTTCACTTCTTTCCGCAGTAGTTATGGATTTCAGGCGAACCCAATAGGATATTTTGTGAGGAGCAGTGGTCTTTGAGCTCTGGATTCGTTCTGTGGAACCCCATCACCGGGTCGGGGTCCTCCCTCCTTGGCTCACACCCACCCCCTGCTTCCACCGAATGTGACTTCGGGAAATGTCACAGTGTGTCACAGGCAGCCAGCATTGGCTATTTTTAGGCCTCCATTTGCTTGAACAGCTTTCCATTTGCATTAGCAGGGAGAAGAAATAGCCCTGCCAGGTTGGTGATAATTGCTGAGTGATCACCCGAATTTGGACTGATGTACGAATGATTATTTGCTGTACTATTTTGATGATTAATTTCCAGCGTAATTCTTTATACCCACAAAAGCACCGCTTGTGCCGGCATCTGCAGATGCTGTGAAAATCCATCCATCTTTTGGCAGCCAGGCTGGACCATTAAATATAGATACCCGTTTCCATTTAATATACATAGCTATTAAAAGAGATGAGAGCAGATGTGTCTTCTAGAGCCAACGTGGAAATTGCTCTGGTTGAGAAATGACGGGCGATCAACGTTTCCAAGAGATCTGGATGATCCCAGACTGGAAGGGCTGGCGTTTCTGGATCAAACCCATGGTGTCAGCAGGGAGACTGGTTGACGATGGGGTAAACAGGGAATCTCTGAAGGGGGTGGGATTGGTTTCTGCGGTTTTTACACATGGGAACACCTGTGAGGGGCAAGGGCTCAGAGTTTTCTCTGGGACTGCCACAGCAGAGGTTGGCTTTGATGCTTGCCTGTCCTCATGGAGCTCCTCTGCTCTGCCTGGGGAGGAAAAAGGCTTTTACCAAAAAAGTGTGATATCTTTCATATGTTTAGATACACAACTCCTCAACAGGTACGGGAAAAGGCAGGAGAAAGTGCACAAGAGGTAGAACTGAGAAGGAGGCATCCAAGGATGAAAAATTGCTCTTTTCTTGTTGTATTTTGCAATTGTGTTGTGTCCTGCCCATCCCATCCCTGTCTCACCCCATGTTTCTTTTTGTTGTCCCCAAACCCAGCAAACGTGCCGTCATTCCTGGGCACCGGGCTCCAGACAGCAGCGGGAGGTAAACTGAGGCAGGGGGGAGGCACAATCTGTGACCCACCTCCAGTGGCTTGACTGGGGGACGGTTTTGACATGGGTGTGATGGGGCCATGCTGGGACCCCTCCTGTTCGTAGGAGCAGCTCCTCTGGCTCATTCCCGGGGGCCACATGTCACTCTGCATCATCCCGAGCATCCTCCGACCTGTGTGGTCCTTCCCTGTCCTCCCAGCCGGGGTTTCCCCCAGGCACCATCCACTGCAGGATGGTGATTTGATGGCCAGTGCGCTTTTATTCCCCTGGGAGAGGGAAGGAGGAGGCAAGACTTTAGCAGAGATTCATTTAACCTGTGTCAGACATCTAAAAGTCAGATGAAGGAGGCACAGGGGCTGCCTCTGTCGTCAGCGGAGCAGGCAGCGGCTCCCGAGGCTTCTCCTGCCTCCATCGGCAGCGAGGGGTGGGTGGCGGGCCTGGTGTTCAGCCCCCCAGAATTAGGTGTAGGTGTTGAATGTGTCCTCCTTTGGAAGCGGGTGCTGAGTGCTTGTGGTGACCTGAGGTGGTGATAAACACTGACGTTTGAGAACCAAGCCTAGACTTGTTTTGGCAGAGGTAAAGCTCTCTTTTTTTTCAGTAGGAAGCCATGTTATTGGTGATGACAATCGTATGGTGGCCGGTGCCCTGGGAACATCAGAACAAGTTGGGTTGGATCAGCTCCTCAAGACGGCAAGGAGGAAGAAGAGCTTTGAGTCGCCTCTTTCACAGGGAGCTTTCCAGGGGATACACTTCAGGTGATGAAGGGCTTTCCAGTAGACCTCTGGTGACAGCTATGGAGAGAAAGCTTGGACCGGGGTAGGGCACGGGATGTGCTGACCTTCCCCATGGAAACTGTAGTGGCAGGGAAGCTCCCGAATCTCTGCTGCTGTCTTAGGTGCCTGTTCTAGCCTGCGTGCTCTGTCCCAGAAGGGCAAAACCATGTCCCAGAGTCACTGCATGGAAGTGCATGATAGGAAGGACGTCACGCGCTGCAGCATGGGGTGAACGATCCCTAAATACGCTGCCCATCGGACCTGGGAGAGCACAGCAGCAACGGGTCTGTGCTGTCCTGGTTCTTGCTTTGAGAGAAGCTTGGTGGCACTGTGGGGTTCATCAAAGGCACCAGTGCTGCTCCGCCACTTGCTTCAGGTTTGCTTTGTGATTCTTTAGCAAGTTTGACTGAACCTCCCAGCACTTCTCCAAGGAGCATCGGCATCAGCCGGCTGTGCTGAAGCCCGTCTCCAAACGGCGTCAGGGAGCACTGATTTGCTGCTTCAGTGTCCTCTGATGAGTAGGACGAGGTTATTTTGGTGGAGACCAGCTAGGGGCTCTCCTGCTGGGAAAAGGTGAGCAGCCTGGGCTATGGATTGCGGATATGGGGCAGCGGTGTGGTTTCCTGGGTACTTGTCGGCAGCTTTCACAGCACGTCAGCACAGCATCTCACTGGGATTTCGGTGGTGACTCTGGGCTGGGCAGTTTGCTGCCCACCTGGGAAAAGTGCTTTTCTGTGGTGAGCTGATCCAGCTTAGCTCCTTGCTGGTATGGTGAGAAGAGTCGTGGGATTTCATGCAGCCAAAACTCCTGTTGCATGGCTGGTATCGTGTTGAACAGCAGGACTTTGTGGCTCCATCATCTCTGGCTTTGGCTTGCAGGCAGCGCGTGGATGAGCTGATGATGGGAGTCTTCATTGCCCTGTCATTTCTCATGCACACAGAGAGACTTGTCCTGCGTGTGTGCAGCACAGCACTGCAGCCTCGGCTCTCGGCGATGCCTGTGGGACCGCCCTGGCACGGTGCATCATCAGCGGGGATGCTCGGGTGCAGCGCTGGGCTGTGGGCAGCCTCCGGTGCTGCCAGAGGCCTTGGATGGCAACTTCTTTCCCATGTCTGAGGAGAGCAAACTTGAGATGGCCACTTTGTCGTGGCTCTGGTACCTGATGGCTTGCAGCTCCTGTGGTGCTTGCATCCCTGGGCTTGACGCTGGACGTGGTGGCCAGCTGGAGGAGGATGCGGCTAGAAGGGGAGCGACGCTGTGCGGGTGCTGCGGTAGGGCCGGAGCCAAAGCGCTCTGGAACTGGGGCTCGGCGCTGTTGACATGTGTTGGGTGTTGGGGAAACGGTCTGCAGGAGCGGGTGAGACGAGCTGCAGACACAAGCTGGGAGTACTGCAGACAGCCCGACGTCACCGTGCATCCCCTGCATCCTGCTCCGGGCCCGTTACCCTCACCCTGTACGGCCTCTGCCACCCCCGGGGCTGCTCCAAGGTGTGTGGGTCAGTTTTCCTTTTTCAGCTTCGCGTTCAAACAGGGCTCCGTAGCCGGCAATGACTCTGGCTTGGTTTCCATTTCTCCTTCTGGAGGTGGATGCTGAATGCACCCATGGGTGGCTTGGCCACTTCTGCCTCCTGAGCGAGCTGATGGAGGAGCCGGTGCCTGGCTTCTGGCGCTGCCGTCCTCTGGGCAGCCTGGCATTGCTGCACAACCAACCCTGAGGCAGCTTTTTCTAGGGATTTTGGGAACAGCCACGGTGGCGTGGGGCTGCTAAGGGCAGGTGCTGCCGGGCTGGTGGATTGGACGCTTCAAAACTCAGCTCCCTGCGGGCAGATGTGCAGTTCTTGCTGCTAATAAGCAAAAAGGCAGCTGCCCCGATGCCCCCTCTTCTCGGCCGTGGTTGTTGGGGGAACCCAGGAGTACCGTTTTAATTAAATCATCAAACTGCTGCTGCTATTCCAGTGTGGTTTTACCTGTGGACAGTGGTCAATGATCTCTCTTCCCTGTAGGTAAGTGAAAGCCTTTGGATGCAGAGGACACCCTGCAGCTCCTCGTTTGCTCCGGGGTTGTTTGCGGCTCCTTGGCACGTGCTGGGCATTGCAGAGCTCAGCACCTCTGCGGTGCAGGAGCCGGTCTGGCTCGGCTTTGCTCTGCAGTATCGATCCCACGCCTTCACCCCACCTTGTCTGCTCAGTCCCCTTTCTTACCAGCAGAAAGCCAGATTTAATTTCTTGAGCAGGGCCAGCCCTGCCTTTGAGAGGCTCCAGAGGCTTTGGCAAAGCCGTGGGTGAGCGGCTCGGGGTTGCAGGAGGCTTGGGGAGAAATTCAAGGTGGTGTAGGAAGGACGAGGACTTTTTCTTAAAGCAAGATTGCTTGGGAAGGGGAAGTTTTCCACTCGCAGGGCGGAGAAGGAAGGTGCGGGATGTAGGAGGAGGAGAGCATCGGGGCTGGACCTGGAGGGGAAGGTAAGCGGGGATTAATTGCCCGCCCTAGCTGTGGTGTGGTGCCACACAGCTGTGGTGCTTGGGGCTGGAGGTGTCGCAGCCAGACCCCGGGTGCCATTTGGGAATAAAAGGTCTAACACTGAACCCTTCAATCCCTTTGCCTCCCCCTGCTCTATCCTATTCCACGGAAAAACCTCTTCCCAGCTCTGCTCATCCAGGGCAGCACCGAAACAGCCTGGCCGTGCGCAGCAGCACCCTGGGGTTGTTCCTTGTCTCCCCTGTGATTTCGGGGTGGGTGCCCTGCGTGGCGGAGCCTCCGGCAGGCACCGTGTCCCTGCCTTTCCCTGCGGGCTGCGCTGCAAAGTCACCAGCGCCGGGAAGCGCCTGCTGCATGCCCCCAGCCGGCAGCTTTGCCACCAGCTCTGTCCGGAGAAGTGGCAAGCAGTTGGGAATACTTGGCTCAGGGAAGCTTTAGAGGCAGAAAAAGGGGGTGTAAAGGGAGCGTCTGCCTTAACGGCCTCCTTGTGAGATGCTGCTCTGGGTGCCGAGGTTCAGTGTTGCTCCCCAGGCTGAGAAACAAGCCTGAAGAGGCTTACGGCCGATAGCTGCTGATCCATTTTATGTAGATTAAATAGCATCACAGCTCCAAAAATAATCTTCCCAGCTTACCGTGGGGCTGGCTGTTCCTATAGCAACTGCTTCATGCCAGTGCCCTACAAATAAAAAAATCACAACAGATCGCCTTGAAGTTGGTTTGCAAGTCAAAACAAAGTATGAGGAGGGGAATTACGGGACTCGGCTTGCAGGGGCTCGTGTTGTGTTTTTAGGGTGTGCAGCCTGGGGGAGCTAAGTGCGTCCCGCAGAATACACGCTGTGCGTGGTCCTGGAGAGGAGGTTTATTAAAAGCTGCTGTTAACGGCACTGCACGTCTCCTATTTGAGCCCTCGGTTGCAGATGTTTCCCGTGTGCATCATGAGTGATAAGAAACACGGATCGTAAACCAGCAACTGCGTTTGCGAAGCCTTTCCGGGAGCAGGAGGGAGAGGAGGATTTTGCAGACCTTGGTAGCTGCTATGGGGGTTACTGTGGTGCCTGGGGCCATGCTTGCTTGCCACCGCAGCCCTGCCCCATTCTGCAAGCAGAGGGCAAAAGTGGTGGTTTTGGGCTCGGGTTGTGCTCCCACACAGCTGATGGCACCTTCACAGCCCGAAACCTCCGCCTTGGGGCCACCTCCAGCCCAGGGTCCCGATAGGCATCGCCTCTGGAGACGCCGGTACCCAGTGGTGAGCCCTGCCCTGAGCAGCACACGGTCGGTGCAAAGCTTGGCTGCAGGAGGGAGAGGGGAAACAGATTCAAATTGTTGGTGGTCCCCATGTGCTGGGCATGGGGACACCTCCAGGGGACACAATTTGGGAAGGGCAGGAAAGCTTGGGAGGATGCCGTGGAAGCTGGGCTGGCTCATCCCAGGCACAGGAGTGAGAGGAACCTCGCAATTTGTTGTCCAACATTTGGTGCCAGCCTTCCGTGTTTATTTTCTGGGGTAGCTTTTGTTGGCTGCAGAAGAGCGACGTGAATTCTTGCTAAATGTCTGTCTGTCATTGTAAACCTGTCCTGTGTTGGGGAGCAGGGTGAGCCGAGGTGAAGCTGATGAGCCGGGGATGTGCTGCTCCCCAAGGGGGCCCAGCATGGGTGGGGGGTCCCGGCCTGGGCAGCCCCCCCGCCAACCCACGGAAGGTTTGCTGCTTTAGGGAGGATCTTCCTTCTGCGGAGAGCAGATGGCAGAGCTGCTGCCGGCAGCACCGGCTGGCGCCTGGCGCAGAGAGGGACAAGGGTCGGGTAGAAGCATGGCCACCCTCCTTCGCAGAAGCCGGGGGGGATCCATGACAGAGCCCCTTCCCTCTGCAGGGGCAGGGTGTGCTGGGGGCTGCGTTGGAGGGGGCATGGCTGGAAACCACGTGTTAAAATAGCGTTTGTGTCCTTGAAGGCCCTTCCCCATGTGAAGGGAGCAGGGATGCCTTCCCGGCTCCTGCAGAAGAAGAAAGCTCCGAGCTTTTTGCTGGTTCCAGCCACACAGCCCCTCTCTGCCCTGGCCCTGCCCAGCTAGCGGGTGATGGTTTGAGGTTTAATGAGATTTAGGAGCTGCTGGGGGGCAGCTTGGGTTTGGAGATGAGGATCCAAAAGGGCCAAACAGGTGAAAGGTGTAAGGGCAGCATCTGGAGGCAACGAGCACAGAGCATCCTCCACTTCAGTGCGTCCTCACTGCCCCGGTCCTGGTTCCTCCTCATCCCCTGCTTGTGTTGGAAATGGCTCTTCAAACCATCGTGTAGGCTCCTTCTGGGTTGGGACGCACTCTCTGCGCTGGAAAACTTTGCAGCAGGAGTCTGCTGGGCAGCACCAGGGCATCTGGGTGCTCATCGCCCTCGTGCAGTCCTTGCTCTGCCAGCTCTCCCATCACCATGGGGCTGCGGCGGGGCCGGCGAGGGGTGATGCGGTGGGGTTGGCAAGGGGGGGCTGCGGCAGGGCCTTGATTTTTCATCTTGTGTGCTGCAAAGTTTACCGCAAAGCCTCACGGGTGTCCCCAGTGTCCACGCTGGGTCTCGGTGAGGAACAGCTTTGCCCTCAACAGGTCTCATCTGTGTTGAACCTATTGGCCATCACCAGGGATGGAAAACACAGTTGGGAGTCATGTTTTCCCCCTCCCTAGTGCCCAAGCATTTAGGAATACAAGTTTCTCCAGCTTCCAAGAGGTTTTGTGGTCGGGAATCACTGCGATGAGGAAAGCCCCCATTCGGGTAGTTGCTGAAGTCCGCGGTGGGATGAGTCTGCTGGGGCAGCTGCAGGTTTGCTTCTGCAAATCGCCTGTGGTTTTTGTCCTTGAATGAGGAGCCCAGGACAGAGCTCCCCCCCCCCGTGGGTATTTCCTGACCTTCGGGGTGTTTTACCAGCCTTAGCAAAGCAAAATCCATTTTTTTTCCCCTGGCTGAGTTGATACAAAGGCTTGAATGAGGGAAGGATCCCCGGCGCCCCAGCGTTTGGCCATGCTCTGAGCGAAGACCTCCAGGTGATGGCTTGCGGCTGTTTCACCTTTCTGGATGAGTGAATCCTTTATGCTCAGCAATAAGAATCAATTTTGCTGCTCCTCTCTCCTGCGATAACCTCCGGCAGTAACCGTAGGAGTTGCTGGGTCTCGTGCTGGTGCAGCAAAGTGGCTTCCCTGGAACCGTCCTCCCCGCAATGGGCAAACGAGGGGTTGTCCAGACCCTGGACAACCCTGTCCCCACCCTCCTGACTGTGCTGCAGGGACAAACAGAGACGTTCCCATTGCAGTGGCTGTCCTGGTGGTACCAAGAAACCGGCTGGAAAGCTGAGTGTGGAAGCAGGGGTCCTCCGCTCGCATCTGGGGCTGCTCTGACCTGCAAGCTGTTGGGCTGAAGCTGGTGCAGATCTGCAAAGGCTGGTGGTTGCTTGACAAAAGACATGGATGGATTTGTCTCTCTTATTTTGGCTTTGGTCAGCTTTCCCTCGGGCTCCCAGGAGAGAGGGGAGGTGACTCTGGTCCTCATGCCTCCCTTCCCCAGGCTGGAGAGCAGTGGGCTGCCGGCAGCCTGGTGCTGGAGGATGCCAAAGTCTCCAGCGAGCGCTGCCTGTGGAGCAAGTGCAGAAGGGCAGAGTGAAGGAAACATCGGGATAATTTTAAAAAGCGTAAGAAGAGCACGCGCCGCTCTTCTGTCCCTGCTGGTGGTCCCCGAGGGGCTGTGGTTTGCTTTCCTGGCCCTTTCAGGATGCTTTTCCCAGTGCCGTGCCTGTAGTTGAAGCCAAGACCTTGTCCCAACCTCCCGGCTTTCCCAGAGCCCGGATCTCACAAATAACCATCTTTACACTCAAAAACCCTCCAGGGAGCGAAGTGAGGGACGAGTCGTTTCCAAGGGACTCGGATCCTGCTTGCCCTGTGCTGGTGCTGCGAGGTGGTAAGGAGCAGAGCGTTCCAGTGCTAGGAGGTGGTGGAGCATTCCGTGGAGATTGGAAATCCATCTTCAGAGCCAGGGTCAGCGCTCACCCGGGTGGCTGGCAGCGAGGTCGCCTGGGTGCTTTGCGTGATCGTTTCTGCTTTCGCTTGCTCTGCTTTGCGCTCCATGACGTTGTTTCCTTCTTCCCATGCTTTGATTGGAAATAATTACACCAAATTGTGCTGCTGGAGATATTTTTATTTCACTGTGAATCATAGAAGCATGAATTGGTCCAGGCCTCTGCGCATCCCGAGTGCCGGGGCTGCGGGTGCGGAGGCAGCACCGGTCACAGGGATGCACTCACCAGGGATGCAGGGACGGGAGGTGTGATGAGCTTTCTGTTCTCTGCATGGGGCATGCTTTCATTCCCGAGACAGCGTTGCACGTCGCTCCCCGTGGGTGCACCGCGGCTGCCTAGCCTTGAGCTCTTGTTTGAGATCTGCAGCCTCAGCAGAGGGTCTGACGACCTGTTCGTGTGCGCGGGCAGGAGGAGGAGGAGGAGGAGGGTGGGATCCCGCTGCCCACCCCATCGGCGTGGCAGCGAAGGCAGCTTTGTGGCAAGCGGGGAGCCGGTGAGGGGTGTTCAGCTCCACTAACTCAGCCTTGAACCGTCGCGGCTGGCGTGGCCTGAGCCAGGCGCCTTCCCCCTTTTCTCCTGGGCTTTGAGGCATTTCTGTAATTCCGTACAGCGATCAAAAAAATGGGCCACGCTGCGTTGGTGCCTCCTGCCTCCGGCTGAGCGCGCAGGCAGGGATCGTGGCCACCACCTCGACAAACAGGCAGCAGCAGACAGGACGTGTTCCCTGGCAAAGGACGGAGCCCGTCTGTCGCCGCGCTGTGCCGTCCTGTGCCGGAGCATTTTAACGATGGGCCGAATCCCCAGGCTGCGGTCTGGGAGCAGGAGGGATTTGGGGGCTCAGTGCTGCCTGGCAGAGAGGTGCTTCCTGCTGCTTGGCATAATTTTCACAGTCTTTGTAAACAGATAAAATTATCTTTGGGAAAGTATTACCAATGTCAACAAACAGAAAAATCCCAAATTTGGTTGGTCCCCTTGAGTCCCGCAGAGGTGACGGTGATTTTTGACAGTGGTGATAGTTGCCTGGCCGTTGTCTGTGGTGGAAACCAAGCCAGCATGCTTGACTTCTGCTGCTGGTAGTTTTATAAAACATGGTGATATCTTACAAATTGGCGATCAGATCGCCATGGAGAGGTGGTTCCCGTCCCCGTGCTGCAGCACAGGCAGCTCCCCCAACGCAGGAGAGGCTGCCGGGGTGCTCGTGAGGAGCGCGCCGATGCGTGCCCGCAGCGAGCCAGGGGCTCTGGAACTGGAAACGCCTGGCTCGGAGCTGTGCAAATGGCACTGCCATCTCACGCCCACCCTGCGCGCAGATTGCACGCCCAAGATCTGGGCTGTGTTTGGATCGGGGCGGGGGGGTGTGTGCTGCCGGGGTGCGTGGTGTCGTGGGATGAGGGCAGTGCCCTGGGGTGGACCTGTGGGACCGTGCAGCTCGAGAGGAGCAGGTTTCCAGCCCGATCGGAGGTGACGGCTGCAGACGGAGCTTTGCAAGGTGGAAGTCGTGTTGCTGGGCAGTAGCTCAGGCTGTATTTGATGGTGAAGGAGAGACGCATGGGGACTGTGAAAGGAGGAGTCAAGCCTCTGCCCGAGACTGCCCCAGAAAGCCTCGGGGGGACGGCTCGGAGCAGCGGTGACAGCGCGGTGTACCCACGGTACAGCGTGCTTTGCCCTTCGGATGCACCAGCTGAGGACAGGCACAAAGATGATGTTCAAAGCTCGGAGATGCGTGTGTATACGCTGCGAGAGACCTGCGGTGCCTTTGTGTGCCCCAGGACGAAGGGCACCATGGAAATGCTTGAGACAGAAAGCAGACCTTAGGGAGGCTTTGCTTACTGTCCGTACTGGTGGAAAAGTGGCTTAAATTTTCCTCTAGATCTTTTGCAGTTGGTACGTGCGAGATGCCCGCAGTGTAAGCTCATGCCCATCGTCGTGGTACCTCTGTGCACCCTCCCAGGGACGGAGCCTTCAGATCCTGCCTGTTCCTGTTCTCCTTCCCCTGTCCATCTCCTCCACCCGTGCTGGAGGCTCTCCTGGTGCTGCCTGTGTTTCCAAAATGCTGGTCCTGTCCCTGCGAGCAGGGCTGTTCCCAGCTGGCTGTGCAGCTTGGTGGGAACCAGCTCTGCTCCCAGCGCCTTGGCTGGCTGCTCACCTTCCTTGGGGAGGTCTCAGTTGCCTTCCCATGGGTGCTGCGAATGCTGGCACTGATGGACTATTTATTCCTTGGGCATCCTCGATGGCCGCGAGCCACACTTCCCCCCCTTCCTGGCTTTTAAATTGGAGGCTTGTGTGCTGTGGATGCTTGGGGCTGGGCTGCAGGCAGACCAAGTGGTTGCACTGGGAGATGCTGCCCTTATGCTCCATGAGCTGCTTGCATTTTGCTCTGTGCCCTGTTTCCCAGCAGAGCTTCAATTTTCTTCTCCTGCCATCCTCGGGCAACTGGGGTAAATCCCACTGTGCAGAATAAGCCTTGTCCCTGGGCTACGCGTGTCCCATCACATCCTTTCTGGGTAGCTTCAAAGCCACGAGGCTTGGAGCAGCACTGTGCTCTGCTCCGCTGCTGCTTCGACTCTGGGTCGATGGTCCTCTTGTATTACCCAGGTCGCTCTGGCTCTTGCCTTGGAAACGCTGCTTCGGTACTGCGAAACGAAGGGCACTCGCTCTCATTTTCCTTAGCTGGCCCAAGAGCAGCGGAATCGATACGAGCGATGGATCAACATCACTCTCAGTATCTGCAGCATTTTGAAACGTCTTATAAATGAGCCCGGAATAAAAACCAAACGCCCTCCAAATACCAGTGAGCTATGGACTCCTTTTCCCTGCAGTGCAGAAAGGTGATGTGCTACACCCCGCTTCAACCAAGGCATCCCCGAGGTCCATGCTTCGCAGCGTCGCAGCCTGGCTGGCTCGGAGGACATCCTCACCCTCCTGGCTCCCCCAGCCCTGGCAGAGAAGCCGCAGGCACGTTTTGCCTGTCCCCATCTCTTTTTGATCCAGAAGGAGATGATTGAGAGAGGGGAAAGGAAAGGGGCTGCTCTGTGCTGTGCCACCTGAGTGGGTCTTGGGTGCACCCAGGGAAACCTCAGCTAAACTTTGAACATAAGGATGGAGCGCAGACCCTGCACAGGACCTGTGCTGCTCCCGCTTTTTGTACTTGCTTTGGGCCATGCTGGCTCTCGGAGCCGCTTGCCTCCTCTGCCTTCCCCAGGGGAGTGGTGGGATGAGCTGAGGAAATGCTGCGTTACGCTCACTGCTCCGTTTTGGGTTGGTTTTCTGGTTTTAAGTCAGTTCCGGAGTTGCAGGAGTAACCGTTTCTGCTGCACCTGGGATGCTGATCGTGGAGTTCTCTGCCCTCTGAAGGCGTGGTGATGGTTTCGGGTACAGGCTATTACTCTCCCCTGTCTCTTTGCGCCCTTTCCCTTGGGCGAAATAGTTCGTCCTGCCCAAAGCAGACCCTGCAGAGCCCCTGCGAGGTTTGCTCCCAGCACAGGGTGCATTGACACCGTGCCTGGCTCCCATAGCCCTGCGTGGAAAGGGCAGGTTCGGCGCAGGACCCTTCCCCGGTGGCCCCAGCACACTGCTCCCCGTGCCACCCCCCGTCGCTCAGCCTCAGCAGCCCTGAACCAAATCTCGGTGGCAGCCAGGGGAGCCCTTGGGACGCCTCCTCGGGGATCTGGGTGACGTCCCACCTCGCTCCGCTCCCGGGGAACGTGGTGGCCGTGACCCCCAGCCCCGGCAGAGCGGGAGGTGCCCCTGCCCGCTGCGCTGGCGGGTTAGTACGGTCCGGGGGTAACCATGGAAACTGTTTTTTCTCCATCCCTCCCTTTGCAGATGACTCGGGCGACGAGGAGCCCGCCTCACAGTCAGACAAGAGCGAGCTGCACGGCACGCTGAAAACCCTCTCGAGTAAGCTGGAGGATCTGAGCACTTGCAATGACCTGATCGCGAAGCACGGGGCGGCCCTGCAGCGCTCGCTCAGCGAGCTGGAGAACCTGAAGCTGCCGGCCGAGAGCGGCGAGAAGATCAAGGCGGTGAACGAACGAGCCACGCTCTTCCGCATCACCTCCAATGCTATGATCAACGTAAGTGCTGCCGGCTGAGCCGCCGCGTTTGCCCGGAGGCAGAGGGAGAAGCGTTTTACTCCTCCTCTTCCTCCATCATCCTTCTTCCCTCCAGCACAGTCCTGTTTTCTCCCCGTGCACCGCTTTCTGCAAGAGCTGTGCACTGGCGTGGAGCTCGGGCACGGCTGGGAGCTTGGTGCCGGCTCAGCAGCGAGGGGATGGGAGTTGGGAAGGTGCAGCCTGGGGAGCGGGCACGGGGCTGTGTAACCCCCTGAGGCGCAGGTCTGCTACATCCTTACAGCATGCTTTCGGGGCGGGGGGCTGCTCCAGAGTGGGACATTTTGGATGTAAAGGTGGGTAAAGGGGAGGCTTGGGGTGCAAAGGGGTTTTCAGCTGTTCCTGGGGGTGCCTTTCTGGCTGGCACGGCAGGTCAGAGCCCGTTGCCTTCCGCAGATCCAGACCCGCATCCCCAGCTCCCTCGCATCCTCGCTGACTTCCATGAAGCTGCCCTTGTTTTACACGACCGGGGTATTTAACCCCCTCGGGGTCTCAGAGCTGTCTCGGTGCCAGCTGCGCTCTCCCAGACCGCTTGGCTGGAGGTCGTGCAGCGCGTGCCGGCGCCGCTCCCTGTCTTGTGCAGCGTGACGGTGCTTTCTGGTTATTTTTTGGACAGCTTCTCTTTGGGGTGTGGGTCTGCCTCCACCGCAGTGAGACAGCCCTTCCCAGGGAGCCTGATTTGCTCTGGGGAGGGGCAGAGAGAGTAAAACTAAATAAAATATTGAAAGCAAAAAGAAAAAAAAGAAAACCCAGCCCAAAAGCCTAACAGACCTGCAATAATAGATGAAGGTAGAGCTCAGGGAATTGTGAATGGAGCAGCGCTGTCGCCGTGCTGCCCCAGCCCTGAGCAAAAGGAGGTCATGTGTTGGTTTATGTGGGCTTTTAAAAAATAATAATAACCCACGTCGGGAGCCGGAGGGCACTCAGGAGCCCCGCGGTTGCATCCTCCCCATCCCTGCTCGCAGGATTTTGTAGCCATGGCGGGGAAAAAGGCTTCCTGAGACGGCGTCTTGCATTTTGGACCAGCTTTGGGGGTGCCTGCGCAGTGTTCTCCCCGCGGAGAGTTTGTCAAAGTTTTTGGAGCGGGGATGGCAACATGTCGCGAGTGACACAAGGTGACGGTGGAAGCCTCAGCGCTGCTGGGAGCAGCAGGGGTTTGCTGTTAGGAGGCAAATGGGAAACGGGATGCGGGCAGGGAATTGCTGGGGGGAGGATTTCTCCAGCAGCCTGTTGGGAAGGGATGGGCAGAGCAGTATTTGTTGTGTCCAGGGTAGAGAGGAGGAGGTTGCGATGTGATAAACGCTTGAGCCAGGCTGTCTGGGCGGTGGGAAGTAGCACAAAACCTCTTGTGAGGGGAAAAAAACGGTAGAAACACAGTTTGTGCAAGCCGCTGAGGTGCAGGTAAGAGGGGCCAGGGAGGGAGCGAGGTGCGTGCATTTGGGCAGATGTCGGAGAGCCGTTTTTAACAGCATCCTTTGTACTTCAGCTCGTGGCAGAGCATCTCAAGGAGATGTCCGAAGGGGGAAGGCTGTAACGTGGAAGAAGCAGGATGGGGTGGTAGCTGCAGCTCTCCCAGCTTGCTGTTGAGCCCGTCGTTTCGGGAGGAAGTGACAGAGCTGTGGGCAGGGGGACGCTGACCCCCCCCGGAGCAGTGATGCTGTGGGGGGAATGGGTTAGAAAGGCAGGAGGGAGGGGGATCGACAGCCTGACCACCCCGTCATGGTGGGCTGGGGCTCCCAGCTACACTTTTCCTGCACGGATCCCTTTTTGTGCCTTGATTTATCTGTTTAGCATGGGGTGATGCCTTCTGCGAGCTGCTGAGCAAACCCTGCCCAGGGAGCCTCTCGTGGGGTTGGGGGGTGGCTCTGCGCAATGCAAAATCTTCTGTATTGAAACAGGGAATATTCTGTGTGGCTACAGGGAAACACATGGAGTCAAGCCAGCCCCTGGCAGGAGGTGAAAATACACCCTCATCCTGCACACCTCTGTCCTGCAGGCTTCTCCGGGCCACTCATCCCACGGGAACGCAGGGTGCTTTTGACGGGGCTGGCAGTTCCTCGCAGGAAAACTTAAACATCCCTCACTCGCCGGCTTTTGCCCAGAGAGGTCCCAGCCAGCAGCGGTGGCTGGTACTGGCACATGGATGCTCCGCATCCGTGCTCTGCCCCGGCCCCAGCTCCAAACCTTGCTGATCCGCTCCCACCCGGCGTGGCCGAATCCTGTCGCCCCTGCCCGCGCAGCAGAGGTTGGCTTTTGCAGGAGATGCCGTGGCTCAGATCTGCACCGGGCTCGGGATGGTGACGTGCGGCGCTGCCCATTCATCGCCGAGATTGCGCTGCCTTTGCTTCTTTTTGGGCTGCACCCCTGAGCAGTTTAGGGGCGTTTGGACCCGTGAGCTGTCTCTGCCCCTGCCCTCTTCCCAAGCGGCACCGGGCTCATGGGAGCAGCCCCGAGCTCTGCTCTTAGGCCCTGCTCCTGGCCGGGACCCATGTGGCCAGTGTGCCCTGGCCAGTGGGCAAGGGAGAGGGCAGGGCTGGGCTTTGCCGCCTGTGGTGGGGAGGGATGGATGCTCCGGGGCCGGCGCTTGCGGTTCCCGTCCAGCCGCCTGTGATCTGATTATGTAAATGTCCCTGGGGCCGCAGGGCGCGGCAGCAAGCGAGGAGAAATAAATAAATACATGTGTAAATGAAAGAGCTTCGCTGCGAAGGTGACTTCCTCGCTGCGTGCGCTGGGTGCCCGCCCCGGCTGACTCCGGGTGCTTCTCCGGAGATGGGGAGGAGAAAGCAGCTCGGGCTGTCCCGGCCCGAGTGATGCTCGGGGTGACGGAGGAGGGTTTGGGCAGAGGCAGGGCGGGACGTGCCGGACCTTTGCGTTAGAGGTGAGGGTCTGAAACACGGAGGGACTGACTGTGGCAGGGCTTACATTTAAGCCCAGACCTCTACAGCCACCCATTCGCTCTGTTCCCATCGAACTTTTGGAAATCTCACATAACACCACGCCAGGTGAGACTCGCGGCAGAGCTCAGCCTCACCGGGACCAAGACGTCCCATGTCAGTGGGGCTGTGAGGAGGAGGAGGAGACGCAGAAAAGCGAGTTGCAATCTGCCGTGGGGGAGGAGTGGGAGGTATGTAGAAATAAGAAGCAACAAATTAAAGGGATAATTAGAGGAACAGGGACGAAGGGTGCTGTGCTGAATTGCGTAGACTTGTTCAAGGAGATGGAAAAGCTCCTGTCTCATAATTTAGCAGCAGACAGCAGGCAGGAGGGCCCTGCGGATGCGTGGAGGAAGCCAGTTTGGGCGTCAGGAAGAGCTCGCAGGGCTGTGGGTGGTGCTAGAAATAGGTTTTAATGGGAGACGGGTTTGCTACGGCAAAGCACGGAGGCGGCCGAAGTGCATGCAGGCGTGCAATGGCTGCGCTCTCCTTTTGGCATGCTTTGTGCTTCCTTGAGGGACGTGAGCGTGGAGGGCAGCTGGGCTCGGGCTTGGCCGCGTGCTGCTCCCGGGTTGGTTTGTGTTTTCCTTCGAGGTTTATGAGGAGCAGGGGTGGAGGAAGGCTCTGCTTGGCCAGTGGAGCCTGGGCAAGGAGTGGTGAGAAAGGCAGCTGGGGCAGGGCTGGGGTGCGGGGTGGGAGGTGCTGAGCAGGCGAGATTTCGTGAGGAGGGAGCCCCGTGCTGGCTGGCGTGGAGCAGGCGGTCCCAGGGACCCAAAGGACTCCACGTCTGCCCTTAGGAGAGGCCACCGCGCCGGTGGCCGCCCAAGCCCATCAAGTGGAGGATGCCGGCACCCACTGCGAGGCAGACTGACTTCCCCACCTGCGTTTTCCTTTCCCATGGGAACAGCCTCATCTGGAGCACCGGCACCCTGAGACATCAGCAAAGAGCATCCTCTGAACCCTCTGAGCCTGCAAGGGAGGGTTTCTAAGTATGTGAAACACAGCGCTTGGACCAGAAGTGAGATCGGTAACAGTGTATGCTGCTTCTCCCCCAGGGAAGGTGGCCATGGGCTGTTCGTTGAAGCTTCTGCGGGATGCCCAGCACCATCCCAGAGGCTGCACCCTCCAGTCCCGGCAGCATTTCTCTCTGCGGAGCCCTGCGGGGCTGTGCTGTGGCTCAGCAGCAGTCTGGCGTGGCCCTGTGCCATGGGCCGGTGGCTTGAGGAGCCGCCGACCTCTCCCTGCGGCCACGCTCAGCTCCTGGGGACTTTGGCCTGGTGGAGGCACCCGCTGGTGGGCACCGTGGGTGGGTTTGCGGGGGGTCTGCGTGCCAGAGCCGGGTGGTTACAGCTGCCCAGTCGGTTTATTTGGAGACCTCCTGGGTGCCTGTGCTGGAGCGAGCTGCCCGGGCAAAAGATGCGCTCGTCTGCCGTCCCCTGTCCCAGCTTCACTCCTGTTTTCCTGAAGTGCTGAATCTCCTCTGCCCCCACGGGGATGCTGCTGTGATTAATCCGTACTCCTAAAACTGGTTTCACGTTAAACCGGGCTGATGTTGAGCACGTGCTCTGAGCGGCGGCAGGTCCACCAGAGCAGCCTCCACTCCGGCGTGTCCTTTCTAAGGGTTTATTTTAGTGGCACATTAACTGCCGTGGCTGTTGGTGTGTGCTTGCAAAAACTGCCTAAAGCTGGTTGGAAACAGAGTCCCCAGGATGTCCTCCCCGGGGCTTGAATGCTGGGGTGACCACATGGTTGGGTGGTGCTGCCGGTGCAAACCTGGCTGGGTCCTGGTGCAAACCGGGCTGGGTCCCGGCGCAGAGCTGGCTGGCGCGGGTGGGTGTGCAATGCTGTCCCTCAGGGTCCCCAAACCCGTCGTGACCCGGGCAGGATGACGGACCTGACCTCCCCTCTGCCTGCACTGCACTCCCAGCAGCCGGGTCAGGGATGCTGAGCAGGGGGGGACTAGCAGCTGGGCTGCTCCCAGTTCACCCCAGTATAACCAGTGGGGCTGGAGGAGCCCTCCATGCTGTGCATCCTTACACCGCAGGGGTTAATTCAGGCACTACAGGGAGCAAGTGCCAGCTTGAACCCCTGGATTTGCTTCATTTGTGGCAGGGATTTAGGCAGATGCTCTGCTGCCTAAAATGAGAGCAAACCCCACAGCAGGGCAGGGTTTCTTTTCCCTGTGACAAAAACACTGCCCGTTTTTGCACGCCTGCGCTGTAACGAGGTCTGTGTTAATGATCTGTGCCGTGCTAATGACACGCGTGCTAATCGGTGCATTGAAAACCATGTCACCGACCCAGAAAACCCCCAGCCTTGGGATTAAATCTTTAACCCAACACTAATCCTGGTGGGACAAGAAACTGGCAGCGAGAGGTCTGTGTGTCCTGGGCCTTTTTGCTGCGGATGCGCCGTGCTGATGAACAAATAACCGGTGGGTGCTTTGCTGTCAGCCGGGGGAGGTGGCGGAGGGCGGCGGGTGTCAGCCCGGGGTCTGTCCCTGCCTGCGCGGCTGGCGGAGCCGGGCCGGGGTCCAGGGGAGTGGAGATGCAGAGCCTGGCCCCTGCCCTCAGAGCTGCTGCAACTTTCCCTGGGAGCATCCTTTATCGCTTTTGTAATTTCGAGGTGTGAGGGTATCTCTGATCAGATCTGTCCAGACAGGCAGTGCCTTCCTCCGGCTCCCCTCATCATCATCATTCCCCATGATTGCCGAGTCCATCCAGCAGATTATATCACGCGTGTGGGTGCTCTGACCTCGCAGGTGTCTATAGGGCCTCTGTGCCGGCCGGGGCTTTTGGCTGGTGCTTCTCACCTCTTCTTCTCCTCCTCCTCTTCCTCCTCCTCCTTATGGCGTTCATCTGACCCCCAGGACGTTTCAGACTGTCCTGGGGCTCCCCTTGGAGCTTCATGCGAGAAGATGGGGGACACATCGGTCACCAGCACCCGAGGACTCCTCTCGTGGCTCTGCCCTCCTGTTTTTTTGGCAAGAGCGATAACTTTTCTCTTGCAGCTTCAGAGGAGAGTTTGGAGCATTTCTGCCTGGGTGGCTGCTGGATCAGCGGGGCTGCGTGTTGGTGGGCTTAGCACGTCGGAGATGGGGATTGCACTGTCAGCAGTGCTGGATCTTAATCAGCAGCTCTGCTGAACTGTGAGACAGCCCAGCCGGGCATCGCCGCCGGCGTTGGACGCAGCGCGGTAGCCAGGTGAGCCCTGCCCGTTCCTCCTGGGGTCCTCTGGCAGCCGCCGCGTCTCTGCGCCTGGTGGTCATCGGCACCTTGGGGCAGGATGGGGACACGGGGAGGGCAAACAGCGCTGCGTCCCGGGGTTAATCCCTTCTGGGGTTCTGCCCCTGGTTAGCGCAAGGGCTGCGTTCACCTCGGGCTGATGCACCGAGATGTTTCTGTCCGGTTCCTTCCTCCAGCGTCTGTTGAAGGGGAAGGCACTGAAACGGGAGCAGTGCTGTCCCAGTGATTTACCCAAGAAGAAGTTACGGCATGGGGAGATGAGTGGGACAGAGGGGTGCTGCTGGCAGCCACGGCTCCTGCAGCACCTCTCGTACAGCAGAGCGGTTTGCAAAGGCGTCGCATGAGGCTGAAACCTTGGTACAAACTGAAGTGGCTTCCTCCAGATCCCAGGGTCGGAGCTGCCCGCGGGCATCGCCAGCTGCTCGCTGCCACCGCAGCTGCCCGCTGTGCCACTGGGGACAGATGCTCTTCCAGCCTGGAGTTTGCTCCATCAGGCAGACGAGAGAAGCAGCCGCCAGCGAGAGCCTCATTAAATCTCTCTTTGTGAGAGCCATTCGCAGGACAGGGCTCTCCGAGCACACCAGAGCCAGGATCGGACCTCCAGGTGCGCTAGAGGTGGAGACCGGCCGCTCTTGAGGTGTTGGTTCCTCTGCTTTGCACACTCCTGCCAGGGTCCCCGCGCTGCTGCCGTGGTTTTCGGTGGTTTGGGCAAGTGAAGAGGAAGGAAGAAACTGCAGAAGCTGCCTGGAGGTACCTCCCCGAGGCAAAGAGCCGATGCTGGGAGCTTCCCAGGGAGGCGATTTTTGGCGCCGCTGCTGGCTGGGTGGGTAAGAGCGTCAAAAGGGGAAGCCAAAGACATGAGTGTTGCCGAAGGAGAGCAGGGAAACCCTGCAAGGGCTCGATTTAGGGCTGGCCACTCTGCAGCAGGAGGTCCCAGCGCAACACCTCAGCTCCCCGTGCATCATCTGTACTGGTCCCGGCATGCTGCGGTGTCCCGACAAACCCTCTGGCATGGCCGGCGGAGGCTGCCGGGTGCTGCTCGGCGAGGTTTGGGGTGGAAGGGGGCAGAACCGCTGGCAGCCCGAAGCATCCAGCAAATGCCTTAGTTGTTTTTCCACCAGAGCACGGTGCTTTGGAAACCAGACCCTGTGTCTTTCCCAGGCCGCAGCTCCTGGCTGGCGTCACTTTGGTCCGTAACCCGTGGGCAGCGTTGGCTTATTCCGCTTTCAGAGCCACGATGAAAATTTCCCTTTATCGTGCCGCGTACGCGAGGATTACCGATTCGGTAGCCTGCATAAAGGCTGCGTGGGTACGGGATTAGAGCCGGGCTGGCGGATTTGCCCCTGTTTCACACTAATCCTCTCTTTATTGCATGGGGTGGATTACATGTCCGTAATGGTGCTTGCTGCAGGCCGCGTCTGGCCGTCGTGCCAGCGCCGGCCCTGGCCAGGATCTGCTGCTTTGGACCCGGGGTGAGGGCCTCTTTGGTGTGTTTGGTTGGGTAAGCAGCGCTGAGCCTGCCTCATGGCGGGGAACACTGGTGTCTTTGTGGGCTTCAGGCAGATGGCCCAAAATAACATGATAAGGTAATAAAACTCCCAGAGACACAACCAGGAGACCGGATCAGACTCCAACCTGAATGTAGGCGTCTCCATCTTGGACGTCTCCATCTGGGACATTTCTGACTCTCAGGGAATCCTCAGTCCCCCGAGAGAAATGGGTGCTGCTGGGGCATAAGGTGCCACCTGGAATGGGGCCATCAGTGCTTTTGGGAGCCCCGTGGATGAGCGGTGGGAGTCTTGCTGAGACGCTGACATGGGCAGCATGTGGTGCATGCTGCAGGTCACCGAGAGGTGGGCTGGAGCCTGCCCTGCTCTCGTGTCTTCCCACTCTCCCTTGGGGCACGAATGAGCTTTTCCATGGTCGTGCATTTCTGTAGCGCCCATTCTGCCTGGATGTAAAGCTCCTTCCAAGGTAACACTTAGAAATATGGAAAGAAAATCAATAGGGAGTGGGATGATTTTTGGCATCGAACTCACACCTTCAGCCCTTGTGGGTTTTTATGCAATGCCACCTTATTTTTTTCATGATGTTGTGACCTGGCGAGGCTCAGCCCAGCGCCTTCTTTCAGGCTCTTGCCATCAGCAAGGCAAGAAGCAGCTCTCGGTACGGCTGCATCCTCCTCCTTCAGACAGCCGGGCTGCTCGTGAGCCAGCTGAGGGTCACTCCAAGGATTTGGGACAGATTTGCTGTTATTTAAGCAGTCTGTGTTGATCTGGATGTTTCCCTGCACTGCTGCTTCTGGTTGTGTCCAGCCAGCCTGGCCTTGGGCCACCGGCACGGCTGCGGGTACCATCGCTGTCATGGCAGATGACTACACTCAAAACCACGTCTCGTTGCGATCCGACTGTCTGTGTGAGATGATTTGGGATTCAGGCTGGCTCCATCCTTGTATTTTCCCTTTTGCTTTCTGCTCAGAGCGTTTTGGTGGGGGATGGAGACAAATTAACCCTCTCGTGGGGCAAATGCTCGGCGTACCCTGACCGCTCTGAATCTAAATGGCACATTTTGATGCCGTGCCACGCACCTGGAGTGCTGACAGGGTGTGAATGTGTTCAGAGCTGAAAAGAGGCTCGGAAATCGCCCGTCCCCTGGGAGACTGTTTTGCAGAAGCAGCAGCACAGATGTGTCCCACGGTTTTGATGACTCCAGGAAGGAAGGGAGCACTTATCTCCGAGGCACCAGACGCTTCCCCCCAATGAATGAAGTGACGCCTCTTGCTGGATAATTCACCGTTCAAAAAGAGATGATTGAACGCATCTGGTGATTGCCTTCTCTCCTGTCACTCCTGGGTGATGAAGTGGTCCTTGTCCCATGCAGGCAAAGGAAGGGGCTGGTCGAGGAGCAGGATATGTCACTCCCAGAACAGCAAGCGCTTCCCCGGTAGGTTTTTTCCTCCCCAAAGGTTACATTCGCAGGGCTTTTCCTGCAGGACGCTCAGGTGGGACTGCAGGTTTGAGTGCGTTCCCTCCGCATCCATCAGCATTGCCTCGGAGGTGGTGAAATGCTCAGCCTTGCTGGTACTTGCAGATGACAACAAACTGGGAAGGAGTGTTGATCTGCTGGAGGGGAGGAGGGCTCTGCAGAGGGACCTGGCCAGGCTGGATCCATGGGCCCAGGCCAGTTGGGTGAGGTTCAACAAGGCCAAGGGCTGGGTCCTGCCCTGGGGTCACAACAACCCCACACAACGCTCCAGGCGTGGGGCAGAGTGGCTGGAAAGCTGCCCGGCGGAAAAGGCCCTGGGGGGGTTGGTCAACAGGCAGCTGAATAGGAGCCAGCAGGGTGCCCAGGTGGCCAAGAGGGCCAAGGGCATCCTGGCTTGGATCAGGGGTGGGGTGGCCAGCAGGAGCAGGGCAGGGACCGTGCCCCTGTGCTGGGCACTGGGGAGGCCGCCCCTCGACTGCTGGGGTCAGGGTTGGGCCCCTCCCTCCCCAAAGGACCTGGAGGGGCTGGAGCGTGTCCAGAGAAGGGCAGGGGAGCTGGGGAGGGGTCTGGAGCCCCAGGCTGCTGGGGAGCGGCTGGGGGAGCTGGGGG
>JAKFQP010000764.1:132856-169313 GCA_023375905.1 Nycticorax nycticorax | reverse complement strand
GCTCCAGGTTTGAGACCTGGCACGGCTGCTCCTGAAAGGCACAAGAAGCCTGAACCTGTGCTGTGCTTCCAGTCCTCAGAGAGTAGTTTGAATCCGTTGTGTTTGCTAATTCCTTCTTAGAGGAGGCATTTCAGGAGGCCAAGGAATTTGTGACCTCCCGCTGAGATTGCAGAGCCATTCCGTAACATCCATAGGAGGAAGCATGGAAGTTTCCTTTTATGCCCCTGCATAAACACGCGCTTTGCTGCTGCTGACAGCGTGAAGTTTAAGCCGTGCTGGTTCTGTCCCCTCTGGAAGAGCATCACTCTAATTCTCTACTGACCGCAGAGTTGCACAGCAGGACCTCATCTCATTTACTGCTTATTTATTATTTACGGCCGTTCTAATTTGCTGTGTTTCTCCATGCACCTTTCCGATTGAGCCTGGAGGGGCCCACCTTCAGCAAGGCAGCTCTACATTAACCTCCTGGAAAAAAAACCCCAAAAACCTAGATAGCGGTACCAAGAGCAGTTTGCAAGCAGCGTTTTGTGTGGGCACAGTCAGGGAAGCAGTTATGTACACTTGTAAAATCCAGGAAGCTCTTTTGAAAACTTATTTTTAAAACAAATCTAGATGACTTACTTCAATCGGAGAAGAATACCCATGGTTATATAACAAGAAGATTATCTTTCACTTAATGGCTATGTAAATATGACTCATGCCCTTAAGGATAAGGTTGCGTCATCAGTCAGTGGTTATGCACTTGCAAATCTGGGCTCCCTATGGCACCTTTACCTTCCCTTTGCAAACAAACTGTGAAGGACTTGGGTACAGCGCAGCCACTGCTGCGTAGTCCTCTGAAGAGGAGGAACAGGGACTGTTGCTGGAGTAATTAGCCATTTAAAAGTGCTCACAAATCACACAGAGCCTTTGCTTTTCATTTTTGCAAAGGGCTTTTGTTCAGTGTCACATACAAGGATGTGCAGGCTTACAGCACGGCTTCTCTGACTATAAAATGGGGCGAATATTTATCAGCCAGCTTTGATGCTGAAGTCCTTGTGTCTAAATTCAGACTCTGAGCTCCTCAGAGGGAAAGCTGCTATAGAGCTTCAAAGCCTTGTTTCTATGATTTGTTAGCTCAGCAATGAGTCCTTACCAGTGCTCCCATTTGATTTACATCCAGGGAGTGCAGGACACTTTCCAGACGCAAAGTTACTAGTTTTCCTGAGAGAAGGATCTCACGGAAAGCCTGAAGCTTGGCTGGAAATGTTGCAGTCTTCATCCCCCAAAATCAAGGTCTGAATGCCCAGCACATCCTTGTCCTAGTTATCCAACTGAATTAGAATATGCAGCTATTTATAATGGAAACCTACATCTCAGTACCAAAAATAGAGGGGAATAAAGCCTCGTGAGGAATTAAAAAAACATTAGAAATAACAGCGCTGCATTTCAAGAGCTGCAGGTATGCCATGGACCTGGTTTGCTTTAAAAGCTGTTTACTTTGGTGGTGGCTAACTCTGCTGCATCTTTCGAGACCTATACTCATGGCAGGATTTGGCCCAGGACTTGGGCAGGTATTGAGTTTCAAGGAGAGAAGCGATGCTATGAAATGAGGAAGAGGAAAAATTTGGCCCTATGCCTCCTCCTGTGAGCAGGAAAAAGATGATTCCTGCTCTGTGCTGGACTGGCCTGGGCTGCAGAGAGGGTTACTGCAGCCTGAGCAGCAACCTAGAATCATAGAATCGTTTAGGTTGGAAAAGGCCTTTAAGATCATCAAGTCCAACCGTTCCCCTAACCCTGCCATCCCACCACTAAACCCTGTCCCTCAGCACCTCGTCGAACTGTCTTTTAAATACCTCTGGGGATGGGGGTCCACCAATCCCTGTGTCATAGTCAGTACCTTGGGACTGGATGCACCCAGGACATGGCAGAGACATTTCTCAGGGCTCTTTCTACCTGCGTTCTGGGGCTGGGAGGAGGTAATGATGTCACTCCCTCTCCCCAAAACCAAAGCATGTGGATCTTGGAGACAATCAGCTGCAAACTTCTAGGGGGTTGTAGGTTCTCCTTAATAAAACAATCGTGTTGTTACATGTTATTTCAAGGTTTGCATGATTACAGGATACCATAAAGCCCATTAACTCTCCCTTGGCCTCCAGGGCTGTCAATATCACGCCGAAGTAAACAAGGGAGATTATTGAGCAACTAGGGAGTAACAATAACACAGAACATCCATCCACCCATGCGTAGAGTCCCACATGCATGTGCTCCTGCTGCCCTGGCATTTCCAAAACACACAGCCACCCCCCATAGCTCCTAGCCCAAACACCCCTGGCACCATGGTTTGGAGGTTGGGAGATGGCTGTGCCCTCTGCGGGACGGATCCCATCACCCTGGCTCAGGTCTCTCTGACTTCTCAGCTTGAAGAGAGCATCCTTGTCCTCCCCTGAGCACTGCAGGGTGGGGACCCAGCTCCCTGCTCGTGGGGTGGAGGCTGGTTGAGCTCTACAGGTTGGTGGGCTGCATGGAAACATCCACAGGGCCAGGGGAAGTGGAGAAAAGAGAGAGTCTGAATAAAAGACCTGGATAAAATAAGTAAGAGGAGCTGAACACCTCAGCTCAGACTTGACATTAGAAAGCATTTTTTTACTGAGACAGTGGTCAAACACTGGAACAGGCTTCCTAGAGAGGGGGTCAATGCCCCATGCCTGGCAGTATTTAAGAGACATTTGGACAATGCCTTTAATAATACGCTTTAACATTTGATAAGCCCTGAAGTCATCAGGCAGTTGGGCTAGATGATTGTTGTAGGTCCCTTCCAACTGAAATAATTCTGTTCTATTCTATTCTATTCTATTCTATCCTACTCTACTCTACTCTACTCTACTCTACTCTACTCTACCCAATGATGCTACCCTGGAGATGTTTCCAGAAAAAAAAAAAGAAAAATCAAAGCATGAAGATTCATTTACACTTTGCTGCTATTTATCTTGTGACACAGCACTTCCTATAGGGGTTAGGTGCACCTGTGTGACCAAATGATTGTCTTATGATCAGAAAGTTAGTGCTTGACTGCATGAACTTGATATACCTTTCCCACAGACCTCATGTCTTGTTGAAGCAGCAGCCTCTCAGCAATTGCATTTTATTACACATGAAAAAAATGCTGCGTGTCTGCCAACCTTTTTCTAAGGAGTTTGAGAGCATTTTGTTGAGGGACCCTAAAAGCTGAAGCTCAGCCCTCTGCATGCGTCCTCTCACTGCCCATGGAAGGGAGGTGTTGTGTGTGCATGTGTGCTCTGATTAAGTGGCAGAAATACCTGCTCATCCCCATTTTTCATTTGATGAAAACCACTTGCTTTCCCTGCCCCATTCAGGAGAACCAGCACAACAAGAGGACTCCAACGAGACTCTGATCCGTGTTTTTACATTGGATAAGGATTCATGAACTGCCTCCATAAAGGGGTAATATCGTAGCTCAGAAACTGCCTGAATAAAACACCTCTCAGCTCCCTTATCCAACCCAACTGTGCCCCAGGAGACCACTGAAATGACAGATCCTCTAAGGATCCTTTCTGTGATGGCTTTCTAGCTCATGAGACCTTGCACATAGCTTGGATCGCCCAAGGTAACCATGGATTGCCCAAAGTAATCATGGCTTGAAGATGATACAGTCGCCAGTGATGAAAATTATAGTGCTTGGAGAGCTGATCTTCCAGGATCAGATCAGAACAGGATGGCTTGTTTAGCCTAACAAAACATCTGAGACAGGACCAACTGCCCCTAGAAATACCACCTCAGAGCAGGGAGAAGCAAGAGCAATATTTTATTACAAATGTGGTTTCTGACCATCACCGCAGTGATGGTCTGGAACAACCTCCTGCCAGCAGAGCCACGAACATGTGGATCCTTCAGATGAATTTTTTTCTTTAAAGGAGTGATAAGATGAAGTGAGGATATGGGTTGAGTCTTATGAGCTTAGGAGACCCTTTACATGTGCTCTTTCAGGTTATCAGTTAAAGCCCCTTGAGACACCTTGCTTCCTGTGCATGAGGAACCCCAGCTGGCCTGTGAGACCTTTGCACAGAGCTGGGACAGCAAAAATGAGCTTGCAGAAAACCCTGTCATGATTTGAGGACACCAGCAGGTAAAAAACCCCACCTCCTAGTTGCATTCCCCGGAGGCAAAGATAAACTAGACCCCTTTCCCAAGCTGGCCATGGCTGGTAGCCAATAATAATTTGTTTAAAATCCCTTCTTTTCTGGGGTAGAAGACATCTTGCTATTAATTCTTCCCTCCTCACCAGGATGCCTTTCCTCCTCTGCTCTAAGTGCGTCAGAGTCTGCCACTATCTCCTGGGTGTTTGTTTCTCTTTCAGTTTTGGATGTCATCCCCAAACACAGTGACAGCTGTCTTTGCACAAAACCCCACCTCTTCTCCTGTGTCCTCTCTCCCCAGAGCCAGACAGCAGACAGGAAAGATTAAAAACAAATTCTGGCATGATTTTAGCCCAGCTTTATAAGGACATGGCTCCTCTGATGGTGGATTTGTGCGTGCACGGGTAACAACATACAGCTGCTGGTTTGAATTCATTGCACGGCAAGAGTTTGTGAAGTCCCCATGGGTTTCAGGAAAACGAATATTCAGATGGAAGAGACTCTGCTGAAGCCTTCAGTGGGACTGAAGACAGCTCAGTCCTTTTTAAGGCTTCAGAGGATCCATGATAAAGAGCTACATCAAAGCACATCGTTAATGAGGCTTTGCCGTTCTGCCCCTCGCATCAGCTCATGGTGATCACGTCCTGGTGCCACTGGGAACCTGGAGCCCACTGCCCGCTGTGGGTTGGTGCTTCTTGCTGGGAGTGGTGGCTCATCCCTCTGCAAACATCTCCCATCACTGCTGCCTCACAGCCACCGTCTGAAATCCTGCCACTGCCCAGGGGAGAGTTTCGACTGGCAAAGTGCCACCCACCCCCGGGATTTCACGTAGGCAAGTGGAAAAGCATTCTGCCTCGGTTTGTGTTTGTGCCTTGTCTGGGGAACCAGCCGAGCAGCAAAGTTTGGTGAGTATCAGCAGGGCTCAAAGAAGGCACGAACCTTCTCCCGAGCATCAGGGTGCTCCTCACCCTGCTCCTTGCAAGTCCAAAGGTACTGCAGAAGCAAATGCACCAACATGAACACCTTGACATCACTCCGTCTCCTTTTCCAGGCAGTCTTTTGTATCTCACGCCCAGATTATTGGGCAAAAGCAATTTCTTTTGCAAGGAGATGAAGGGATGTTCATACCAATCCCAACCGCAGCTGACAACAAGGCAGAAGTGAGGTCTACTGCTCCAAACACTAGTGAGTGCAGGACAAGGCTGTGTGCTAAAACAAGAGTCGGACAGTGCTTCAGTGCTGATGTGCCATCGTTGATGTGACTGAGGGCACATGAAATTGCCCTTCCAATGGGGAGGAACGGCCTGAAGACATGAAAAACATATTCACGCCTTGTATTTGGAGACCTGCTGGTCAAAGTGAGCATGTAGTGATTTTTTGTTCAGATGGGTGGGTTGGATCTTTGGGACTCTGACCTGTGGATTTGATATGCTATGGCTTTCGGTTGCCTTTAACATTGTGGACCAGCATGGATTTGAGCAATATGCCTATGAGGGAGTAGTGGAAAACTGGCTCACTGCAAGGCACAATGTCCTTACCCACATTTATTGTGTTCAGAAACTTAAAGCTCAGTTGGCGCTGAAGACATGTTGCAGGGCGGTGCCTGGAGCTACGCGACAATTCTCGCCCCCAGTAGGGGCTGACTGGGGAAGGGGATCAGGATCCAGACCAGCCTCAGATAGGGCACAGAATGATTGATTGACACATGCTATGTTTTTTTAAAACCTGATGGCAAACTGTAGAACAGAGCCCCAGGGAATGGGGTTGAAGGCATGTCGGGAAGGCAGTTAATGCACATATAGGCCACATGCCCCATCCTTTTTCAATACTCTGAGCATCCCTCTCGAGTTCAAGTGACCCTAAATGACTTTGCTAAATTGAGATACCAACCCTGATGCCGTGCTTGCCTCCCTGCCCCCTCAACATATCCGCTTCAGAAACCTTAAAGCTTCCTTTCACCTAATTTTTAGGGGATTTGTCTTGTTCTCCGACCTGGGGCTGTGCTGAATAAAAAGGCTTCTGGTTTGTGCTCCTCTGGAATTAGGGATGCGAGAGTCGTGCAGGAGAGCAATGAAGACATCTGAGAGAGGATGTGCTGGTGTGTCAGAGGCAGCCATTCCAAGTCATACACTGCCTAATATGGAAAAATAGATCTATTTTAAGAAGAAAAAAAGAAGTGCACATGATAGGTTTTATGTGAGAAATAATTTGGCAGTGATATTGAAAATGATATCACTCCTGCTGCACCTCAGTCCTGCCGAGTGCATTCTATAATTAATAACTACTTCAGATGAAGTGACTTTCTTCTGAATGTGCAGTATTAAACATTTAATTCCCTATCTGTAAATATAAGACTGTAGCTGATATTGCCATAAGCCTCACAGCTACATGCTAATGTAAATTTATATTCTAGATAGGTATTTTTAGCAAGTACTACAAGTTCTTGCTATATTTGATTACATCACAGCTCTGTTTTACATTAAATGTCTGGACCACAAAAATATCCCCTTCTTTTTTTCTTCTCCTGGAGTTTTGCAATAATTTCTGCCCTAGTCTCCTCTCTTTTCTTTCATGATCACCTGGATTAATGCACCTTTCAAGAGGGCTATATGAGGGCTTTTTTCACCCCCTCTCCCTCCCAGAGGAGACCAAATATATGTAATTAAATGATACTGTATCCACCTTGAATACTGTGTTCAGTTTTGGGCCTCTCACTACAAGAAAGACGTTGCGTTGCTGGAGCATGTCCAGAGGACAGCAACGAAGCTGGTGAGGGGTCTGGAGCACAAGGCTGATGGGGAGCGGCTGAGGGAACTGGGGGTGTTCAGCCTGGAGAAGAGGAGGCTGAGGGGAGACCTTATCGCCCTCTACAACTGCCTGAGAGGAGGCTGTAGCAAGGTGGGCGTTGGTCTCTTCTCCCTGGTAACAGATGATAGGATGAGGGGAAATGGTCTGAAGTTGCTCCAGGGCAGGGTTAGGTTGCACATTAGGAAATTTCTTCACAAAAAGGGCTGTCAAGCACTGGAAGGGGCTGCCCAGGGAAGTGGTTGAGTCCCCATGCCTGGAGGGATTTAAAAGCTGGGCAGACGAGGTGCTTAGGGACATGGTTTAGTGGTGGGATGGCAGGGTTAGGTTAACAGTTGGACTTGGTGACCTTAAAGGTCTTTTCCAGCCTAAATGATTCTATGATTCTATTCTATGAAATCATAGAATCATAGAATGTTTTGGGTTGGAAGGGACCCCTAGAGGTCATCTAGTCTAACCCCCCTGCAGTGAGCAGGGACACCGCTAACTAGATCAGGTTGCTCAGAGCCCCGTCCAACCTGGTCTTGAAAGTTTCCAGGGATGGGGCCTGCACCACCTCTCTGGGCAACCTGTTCCAGTGTTTTACCACCCTTATCGTAAAGAATTTCTTCCTTATATCCAGTCTAAACCTACCCTGGTTTAGTTTAAAGCCATTACCCCTTGTTCTGTCACAGCTGGCCCTACTAAAAAGATTTTCCCCATCTTTCCTATAGGCCCCCTTTAGGTACTGAAAGGCCGCAATCAGGTCTCCCCGCAGCCTTCTCTTCTCCAGGCTGAACAACCCCAACTCTCTCAGCCTGTCCTCATAGGAGAGGGGCTCCAGCCCTCGGATCATTTTTGTAGCCCTCCTCTGGACCCGCTCCAACAGGTCCATGTCCTCCTTGTGCTGAGGGCTCCAGAGCTGGACGCAGGGCTCCAGGTGAGGTCTCACCAGAGCAGAGTAGAGGGGCAGAATCACCTCCCTCACCCTGCTGGCCACGCTTCTCCTGATGCAGCCCAGGGTACGGTTGGCCTTCTGGGCTGCCAGCACCCATGGCCGACTCATGTCCAGCTTTTCATCCACCAGCACCCCCAAGTCTCTCTGGGCAGGGCTGCTCTCCATCCTTTCTTCCCCCAGCCTGTATTGATACCGGGGGTTACCCCGACCCAGGTGCAGGACCTTGCACTTGGCCTTGTTGAACCTCATGAGGTTCACACAGGCCCACCTCTCCAGCCTGTCCAGGTCTCTCTGGATGACATCCCGTCCTTCTGGTGTGAAGGGCTGCCCCACGTTTGCAGAAGGGCTAGAAGGTGATGGAGAAGGCAACTTCTTGGCCAGATAAAGCATAAGGCACCAAGAAGTGCCCCTCACATCTGGAGGTAAAGTCTCTGGACTTGTACAGAATGACTGCTGGGAAGAACAAGCCCCCAGAGGGGCAGGTAAAATCCTTCAACACAACAACAGCAGCGCTGGATGCTGCCTGCTGCGAAGCCTCATCTTGCAGGGCCGAGAGGCTGCAAGGCTTTTTATGGCCCTTTGGAGACACATCTCTCTCTGTTCTATTTTACTCAGCCTATATTTAAGCTTCTCCCTCCGTGTGTCCACTTGACCCAGTGACGCAAAAGTCTGCCAACTCCTTTGAAACCCCTAGCAGTGTCCTGCCTTTGCTGGGGCAATGGTGCTTGCTGGGTTTAACTCCTAGGGACCAAATAGCAAGAATAAATAAAAGCAATAACCAAAGCAGCAGCAAATCAGACTTTGCAAGGGCTCCCAGCGACGACTCTTCAGCCTGTGGCTTACAGCTAACACAGCGTGAACAGATGAATATTAATGCAAAAGGACATTTCGTACCCCCGATACTCTGCGTGAAGGGCTTTTCACCTCGCCTAATCTAGGAACATATTACAAGTGCTTTGAAGCTAAACCCTGCTTTTGACTCTGTTTTGGCTACAGTAGAAGCTCGATGCCCTGGTGAGGGAGCCATGTTAACAGGCAAGCCCCAGGTGACGAGACCTGCAGTGCAGTGTGATACAGGATGCTCACAGCCAGCACCAGTGGCACAAGGAGAGCAGTGGTCCCCACCCGCAGCACAGACCGCACCCCAAATGGTTGCCTGCTCGCCTTGCCGTGCTGAGCTCAGCCACTTTCTCTTTGCCTGCTGGAAGAGAAGCTGCACTAAGAAAACCTCCAGTTCTCTCTGTGCATGCCCCAGATGAGCCCCCTGTAACCATTGGACAGTCCTTTACCCTTCTGCCACCCTTCTCCCCCTCCCCTTTCCAGTGGGGATGCTCTTAAATCTAGCTCTTGCAAGGTGTATTTTTGCAATCCCTTTCTTGTCCCCTTCTGTAGTTTTTCCCCATTCTGCCACAGGGCAGGTTGGGAGCTGCGTAACCAGCCAGAAACATGTCCTCCCTGCAGCCCATGCTGCCCCATGCTCCCTTCCCAGGGTGAAGGCTGAGCGCAGAAGAAAAATGCTGCAGGCTGAAAACTGGAGGATCCAACTTTATTTGATAAGTTCTCACCCAGAAGGGAACCCTCACCCTCCCAGTCCCTCTGTATCCCCACCTTGCCCCATCTGCATGTGGGCATGGAGGAAAGTTCAGCCCATGTTAGGACAGCACAGGAGCCTGCAGCCAGCATGGAAAGGCCACTGGGGACAGTGACTTACTCCAGGGCTTGAACCCAGGTTGGAAAAGGCGATCTGACCTAAGGATGGTAGCGATGACGGTTTGCTTCTGGCCTGGCACATCAGACTGGTTTTGGAGCAGGGAAACAGAGAACAGGTTGAGTTGGAAGCCAAAGCTGGTGCTCAGTGTCTGCGAGGGTGGGTGTAATATCAGTGTTTGAGCAGCTCTCAATCATTATCCTCTCAATGACATTTTTTCTCCCTGTAGCCCTCCAGCGTTGAAAGGGTGTCTCAGGGAAGCTGTGGCTGTTTTAGTGAAGAAAAGACCATTTCACCTCCAGAAAAAAAAGGGGCTCAACAACCTCCTGAGCCTCAGGCTTGCATGGGGCCCTCTGCCAAGGAATGCAATGACTTGTCAAAGTTTTCTTGTGAATGTTACTGAGACAGACCTTGAGAAACAATTACCTCTGTGCAATGAAAAAAGAGTTCCCCTGCTTATTCCTTTAGTTTCCTGGCTGGTGTCTCATGGAAACAGAGTGAAAATGGACTTTGCCACAGAGGGGGTTGCAGGGATGGCATGAATGCACAAGGATGGTCCACGAGAGGCACCCATGTTCCACTCTGCCCTTGCTCTTGCAGGTTGTCCCCTGGATGAGCCCTGGCAATAGGAACAGAGCAAATGGCAAGTTCCCTGGCTCTCCCCTACGGGAGAGGGCTGCGAGCTGGGCACGCCCGGCTCATTTGTATCTGCTTCCACTCTGTCTGGTTGTACAGCAGTCAGGGCATCAAAATCAATTTTACAGCTGCTCTGGGGGAGAATGGAGCAAATCCCCAGCTGGGACCCAGTAGTGCTGTCAACCGGCGTGAGTGAAGCCGTTGGCTTTTCCCAGAGTTGAGGGTCTGGGATAATCATTACTTTTCCTTTACTGCAATCCCTGCTGTGAAGGGACAGGGGGAGGGCAAAGTAACAGAAGAAGTTGCTTGAAACGGTCTGTAAAACATCTGGGAAGGGAAATCCAGGAGCTCTGATTACAGCCCGAGCTCAGGCAAAAGGATGCTAAGGGGTTTGGCTAGCCAAACTCCCAAATTTGCTTTTGCAGGTCTAACCTTCCCTGGCCTGTTAGTCCAGGGAGTGTTTTGAGCTTTCCAGAAATACATCCCATCCCAACACATAAAGGCTGAGCCCTTCTGAGCTCATTCCATAGTTTATTCTAGGCAGAATTAAGTGTCAGCTCTCTGCAACTGCAAACCGCACTCTGCCGAGCAGGTAGTGAGAGGGGACCAACACCCATCTTCTGCTCTGACTCAGGAGATGGCCCCAAAAGTGGAAAGCAAATAAACCAAGCTCCTGATGGAGGGTTGCAGGATTTTTTTTTGGGGTGGTGCACAGGAATATAATAGAGACCCACAGACACAGGTTGCGTGGGAGCTTGAGGAGACCTGGGAAAAAAAGCAGTGTCCATGTCCAGTGTGCATACAGCCCCTGCTTTTGCTGAGGGTGACCCCAGAGCACCAACCTTGATGGCACTGCACAGGCCCTCCTGCTGCTGTGGCTTCATCCGCTGCTGTTCCCCCCAGAGGAAATTTGTAGGGAGAGATGTGGGTCCTGGGGGCCAGAAACAGCTGAAGGTGAGGAACATCTGCTCAGCAGCTGGAAACTGGAAATTCGAGGGTTTTAGGTCCAGGTGCCCAAACTTTTGGCTTGAATCCACTTGAAGTCACAGCATTAGAGATGGGTGAAGCCACACATCAGCGAAGAAGATTATTCCCAAGGCATCTAAGAGTTCACAAGGCAGCTTGGCAGAAAGAGGAGTGGAGATGTTTTGGCTGGAGCATGAACACTTGCGGCATTACAGAACTCACTGGAGGAGCTTGCCGACAACCATGGCCATCAGACCCAGCACTGCAGAGCTGCTTATCACCCCACTGCTGCTCTTGGTGTCATCGGTGCAGAGGTCAGTGTAGCAGCATGACTTGGGTCTGGATGCCCCTATCCCACTACTGGAGATGCATTCCTCCTCACAGCTTCTGGTCACAGTGATGTTGCCGAAAAAGGGGTAACCTGAAACAGGCAGATTAGAGAGGGGGAGGAGAAGAAGAGAGAGAAAGAAATGGTAAAGGAAGGTGCAGACAGCTGGTATCGAGAAACACTGACTTTGTGCAATGGAGGGGAATTAAAAGTAAAGTGTCCGTAAGTAAATGAAGGCAAATAAGGGGTTGCGCATCTCTAATCCATGGGATCCTGTAAGCCAGACTGCTCTTTGTAGGAACAGGTCCACTGGTTCTCCCTGCTGCCACCCTCTCTCCTTCCTGTTCCTTCTAAATTTATTCTAGCATGGACAAGGGACACAAGTCCCTGTGTATTTTGTTCAGGTGAGTTGCTCCTGCAATGGCTCAGCGTAGAAGGTGGCAGTGCCAAGGAACATTGGTGTACTGCTGGCATGGTCGTTGCTGGGACAGTTGGTGTTAGGTGAAAGCATCTACAAACAGGGCAAGAGCCCCTGGCTTTCTGCGGTGGGTTTGCCCACATCTATAGGTTCAGGGTCTGTAAGGGCATAGAGGTAAGAAAGGCAAAACAGGCTAAGCAGGATGAGTCCTGCATGCTTCACTATGAGGCTCTGAATCTGATGGATTTCTCTCCTTCCCACTCCACAGCTGGGTAACTCTGCCTGGATTCTTAAAAGGAAGTTAAAGGATAATCCAAACTGGGACTGGGAAGGGGGAGAGGGAAGTGTGGCCAGCAGGTTGAGGGAGGTAATTCTGCTCCTCTACTCCACTCTGGAGTCCTCAGCACAGGAAAGACATGGACCTGTTGGACCAGGTCCAGAGGAGGGCCACAAAGATGATCAGGGGGCTGGAGCACCTCCCCTCTGAGGACAGGCTGAGAGAGTTGGAATTGTTCAGCCTGGAGGAGAGAAGGCTCTGGGGAGACCTTCTTGTGGCCTTTCAGTACCTAAAGGGGGCTTCTAAGAAAGATGGGGACAGACTTTTTAGCAGGGCCTGTGGCAATAGGACAAGGGGTGAAGGTTTTAAACTAAAAGAGGGGATATTCAGGTTAGGTCTAAGGAAGAAATTCTTTACAATGAGGGTGGTGAAACACTGGCCCAGGTTGCCCAGAGAGATGGTAGATGCCCCGTCCGTCTCTGGAAACATCCAAGGTAGGGTTGGACGGGGCTCTGAGCACCCTGATCTGGTTGAAGATGTCCCTGCTCATCACAAGAGGGTTGCACTAGCTGGCCTTGAAAGGCCCATTCCAACCCAAACCATCCTACGATTCTATGGTTCTAAGCTCATGAGGTAATTCGGCCCAGGAAGGATGCATCTCTCCTCATGAGCACTCACAGCAAGCTTACTCACAAACTTACCTGAGTCTACGGAATGCAGTGTTGTTGTGCACACGGTGGCTTTTGGGGGGCACAGGGTGGCCGTTCTGCACTCAGAGATGTCCGTTGGCTCCTTGCACGTGTAACATCGTAAGGACTGGGCTGCAGAAGGGAACAGAATGGGTCTGAGGTGGTCGCAGCAGTGAAGACAGCAAGTCTGCAGCTTCTCTGCTCTGTGGTAGGGACTCTGTGATGGTCACTGCTTCATGTCCCCTTGACCAAGACACAGTGGCCTCAGAAACTAAGCACAGCTGGAGGCAGTGGCAAAGCTTGGATATGTCAGGGAGGAAAAACCCCAGCACCAAAGGACAAGGATGGTGGTGTGGGAGTTGAGCATGATCACTACCTTGGGGGGTCAGCAGCCCAAAAAGAGCAGGGATCTAGAGGGACCTAATGCTTGAGCAGCGTTGATAGGATCTTTGCATCCTCTGTAAGAGATGTTGTAACAGAGAGAAAATAGCTCCTTCTGTTGAAAGCAGCATTCCCCAGCACGGAAAGACTGGCACTTCCCCCGTCCCTCCACCCACAGTGACAGCTCCTTCGCGCTTGTTTTAGAGGGATTTCTGCAGGCCTTAGTAACTGAGAGCAGAATTTAAATGTCAGAGCTGTACCAGACATCCTAAGGGCTGAACGTGGCCTAAAAAATACTTCCGTCAGGGGCTACTGCTGCTTTTTAAAAGAGATGATGCTACAAAGCTCTTGTTGGCTGCCTGCTGACGCAGCGATACCTTTGCATATGCAAGCATTGATCACAGCAGTTGCTCAAAAGTCTTGGTACGAGACCTGTCTGTCCGCAGCCAGCAGATACCAAGTACGCATATTTTTTGGAGTCGTGCTGCTGTGTCCTGATAACCGAAACCAACCTGGTCTGATATTTTCTACCCTGTCAGCCTTCCACCAACACGGCAGCTGAAGAACCACCCAAATGCGTCCACTGCCATCTATTGGTAAAATTGCAGCGTTGACAGTGTTTTCTTGTTCTAGTTCTGCAGCATCTGCTGTTAGAGAGAAACCTCTGGGACTTTGTGATAAGGATAAACGTTTCTGAAGGCGGTTGTTTGACCATCTGAGTCTAGAAAGAATTTTCAGGGCATCTACTTCTCTTAGCACCTCCTTTGGAAAATTCAGCTGTGCAATAGAGCCTACACAGTGCAAAAGCTTCCTTTGTCCTCTTTGCAGGGGTAGGAAGGGCTTTTTAACATGAGCAGTGGTGGTCTTCTTGTGGCCATATCTTTTGTAAACAGGTGTGGTAGAGCCATCCCTGTTTACCTGAGCTGAGGACCCCAGCAGATCCCTTCCAAATGACCCATGAGAGGTTGTTTTATATTTTAACATCTACCACACACTGAGAGAGAAAACACAACGTTGTCAACCTTGCAAGTATAGGGGTGTTTGAGAGAGTGTGGGACTGGCTCATGTATGGATGGAGCAGTGCTAGCTTAAAGCATCTGAGAAACTGATCTGCAACCTTTGGGTTGAGCTGCTTTCTAAATGTCATCATTTTCATGAGTGAACAGGGCAGTGCCATGGGCTCTGGGGGGGGTGGGGGTGGGGGGTGGTACTTCCAGTTAAGAGCAAGTTTAAGGAAGAAAACCACCAGCCCCTTACCTTTCACTGACTCTGGGTGAGGCATTCAGAGGATACTGGTTTTGTTGGAAGGCTGCAGTGGAAGAGGAAAGCCCAAAACTATAAGGACCAGAGTAAAAGAGAAGAACTGAACACAGAGGACAGCTCTGTGTCCTGATCTGAGGGCAACAAATCACCGTTCATCACTGTCTGACAGCACATTCTACCCCTTGATTTCAAATGTCTTGAAAATGAGTGGTATATTTTAAGTCACAGATATATTCCTGAACTGCAAGAGCTGTGTCTAGACCAGTTGCCTCCCACTGGATCTTCCCAGAAAAGCCATTTCTGCCTCCATCTCAACTATAAAGCTAAAAGGTGGTGATGCCTTCCTGTTTCCGTAAAACACTTTGAGACCTGTGGGTGGAAACCTGTTCTCAGGTTCCTCAGCAATCCCATTAAATCCAGGACAGGACTAGACCCCGAAGAAGGAAAAGAAACACATAATACACCACCTGTGAAATATCTTGAAAGAAAGAAAGGAAAAGCCCCAGCAGGTATTGAAATGTAAAAACCTGTAGTAGTTATATAGAAATAACTGCACCTGTCCTTGTTCAGCCCTGGGGTGGGTTTGACCCAGAGCACGTCCTTCAGCCAGCAGTTGGGTTTGCTTTGGAGACAGGTGGAAGGAGGAATGGAGGTAGGG
Organism: Nycticorax nycticorax; assembly: GCA_023375905.1. Taxonomy (NCBI): domain Eukaryota; kingdom Metazoa; phylum Chordata; class Aves; order Pelecaniformes; family Ardeidae; genus Nycticorax; species Nycticorax nycticorax. The sequence goes on along the minus strand of JAKFQP010000764.1, from coordinate 154,111 downwards.
GGATTAAAAAAGCCCATGCAGCCTGAAGAAGAGACCCAACATACTTCCGTCCATACAGAATTGCAAGGTGTATGCCTTTCAGCCTTCTTTCAACCCTCTAAATGATCTCCATACAGACATGCCTCCAGATGGAGATGTTCGACCCCTGCCCAAGCTGCCTCTTCTCTGAGATCTTTCTGAATCTCATCAAATCAGCTTGATGATCTCTGTGCTGTAGGTTAAAACCCACTGGGTTGGTGTCACCCCAAGGATGACTCTGTTCCAGGCCAAGGATGTATTCGCAGTGGGTCACAAATAGATGGAGTAAGAACACAGTGATGACCAGACACTGCTGCCAGCTTGTCCAAGACCCAGACCCATCAGAGACCAAACCTAAACAGACCCAGGAGAATTGCTTATTTCCACCTATACCCTAATCTCTAGACATTAGTGAAAACACTGGAGCTGGCAGTTTAATGGACCTTTCCAAAAGCCTTGGAGTTATTTCTTAAGCCCTCGCCCATATCTATACTGAACCCCACCCTCTGGTTTTCAGAGCTTCCAACAGCCAGCCGGGAGGTTTTAGGGATTACAGGAGCTCAGGATGAACATACCCCATCCCATCCCTAAGGGGACAGGTTGGAAGCTTAAGTAGAGGCTGTTGGTTCAAGTCCTTGCCCATGCTAGTATTGCCCTGTGCCATGTGGCTGTCATTTAAACCTCAGTCTTATAAAGCAGCTTGTTAGTCCCCTCCATCCCAGGGTGCAGTGTGAGAAGGAACGGGTGACAGGTGACCACCTATGGGTCCAAACAACATGCACCGCTCTCCGTCAGGCGTCACGGCTCTCCGCACCAGGAATATATATCCCCTTTCGCCTTCACCTTCTCCATTGACCTTCTTAAAAGTGATCTTAAAGGCGGTATTTCCCCTACCTGGGGCTTACAAGGTTTTTCTGCACCGATGCCTTTCCCCTCCCCTCCCAGGCATTTCCCAGGGGGTTCCTGCAGTGTCGGGAATGCAGCGGTCTTACCCAACTCCACGTATGCCAGGCCAAGCAGGAGCCCAAACAGGAGTGTCTTCATGCTGAGAGCAAATCCGTGCAGCAGGGACAGTAAAGGAGAGCTGCTCCCAGGGAGCTTTATATCTTTTCCCACTCTCCACCTCCTGTGGATCCTGTGGGCGGATTCCTTTGGGGTGATCCGGGGAGAGGTCAGCTCCAGTCTGGATTGGGATTTGTAGAGGAGCAAGTTCCCCAAAGAGATGATGTCACCGCAATGTACAGATTCCTGCCGTACGTCATCTCTTCTTCAGATTTATGCCCTGGGGGCTGGTCCCCTGGAAAAGGAAAAACACAGTTTGCACTGCAAGAGGTGGCCCCACACAGGTGCTTGGATGGGGAATGTGACAAGGTATGTTTGTTCCTTCAAGTCTGGCTCTGCAAGCCGAGACCTGGGTTGTGTCATGTGTGTTGCATTGGGCAACAACAGTCAAGATGCAAGAGGCAGCAGGCCACGTGCCTTGGCTCAGCCTCACCAAAGCCTGTGCCATGTTTTCATGCCCACTGCTCTCCAGGCTGGCAGGTGGGAACCTGGTGTGGCTGGATTTGGCCAAAGCACGTCTATTTTCCCAAATCCAGTGCGCAAGCAAACCCAGTTTCTGGCTCCCAGGGGCTTAGTTATTAACTGAGCCCTGGTGCTGAGCTGCTGGCCATGGGAGTCACTGAAAGGTCGGTGGAGGTGAACGTGAGAGATGGTGTTTCCAAGCCTAGGATTTGGATATGTCATTTTGTTTCAGGTTCCAGGTCATGTTGACAGAGCAGGTGCTTCTTTTGCAAAGGTAGCAACTATTTACCAAATTTTATTCTAAAGCTGGGAAACAAACCCAACATGGAAAAATGGATCCATTTTCCCACTGCAGAACCTTCCTGACAGAAAGTTTCTTTTTATGCATACCCCATATGCAAAGTTTTCCTTTTATGCATTTCAAGGCAACCCTTTCAAACGCAATTTTTTTTTTGTATCTTACACAATATTTACGGAAACAGCTTAAAAAGCTTCCAGGCAGGGAGAAATGCTTTGCTTCTCCCTTTGACTGAGCCAATGGCATTTTATATTTCGGGGGAAAAGCTGATTGACTTTTTGTTGGGTTTGTTGTGATCCAGGGTGGAAAACCCCGGCATTATGCAATTTCCTGCAAAACAGCTAAATAAGTCACAGGGAGAAAAGTTTGTGAATCACTGTGAAGTATTCAGAGACTTCAGGGATGGAGACAAGGCCATGAGCTGATTTAATGACTGGGGATTTGCTCGTCACAGGTGCGTTGTGGTGATGAACATGGGCGTTACTACCATTCCCAGCAGCCTCTCCTCTTTCCCAGTTTGAGAATAGGGCTTTTAGGGATAGTGCTGCTCCCTAAAGGGTTCGCAGTAACTTGAGAAGCATCGCTAATGAATATTTCCACAGTCACGGATGACACAAAACTTACCGAGCTGGGGCAGCCAGTGTCAGTACCCTGCCATGGGAAAAGGAGGGAAAGACGTGCACCCTAACGCTCTCTTGGTTGTGAGAGTGAAAGCCATCATTTATCTTTATTTTATCTTGCTGTCCTGTCAGAGACCAGGTACACAAAGAAAAACAACTCAAACATACCTCCCTGGGTATATAAGAAAGGCTCTGCTCTGTAAAAGCCACCAGACCTGGTTGCATCCAGATCCTTTCTTGTAACTGGGCAGTTCAAAGCACATTTGAGCAATATCTTAATTAACAACCACGAAACTGGAAAAGATCCAGCGTTTAAGCATTCAAGGTGGTTATGCTTCAATCGGTAAGCGCAGCGGGGTTGGTGCCCCAGCATTCACGACACTAAAAGGCTGCTCGGCAGATTGCGTGCAGCTTGTAGAACTGGAGATGTCCACACAAGCTTGTTGTAGTGGTCTGCCTGTGCTTGAAAGGCATTGCATACTGAGAAAGCCTTGGAATAAATCAGAGTGGTTGAAGGAATAGTGATATAAATAGGAAGTTAAATGAGTCTGTCCAGCTTGGTGGGGGCTATCCATCACTGCGGTGTCTGGACATGGGATGTATCAACACGGTAGGATAGTTTGCCTCTGGCCAGTACAGAGCCACTTAACTCTGTCTAGTAGCTTGAAAATGTTTGAGAACTGGCTGGAAGGCAGAGAATTGGGAAACCACCAGAGCTGGGACTGTTAAAGCTCCTGCAGACTGGCTGAGTGTGCGGTAATGCCAGACTTCGGGGAGAGAGAAGCTGGGAGCATGCCAGTAAAATGGTGGAGGAAAAGGAAGACCTACAGGTATTAGGTGATCTAAAGATAGCTAGGAGCCTTCCGGTGAAATAGAGCTGAAAAGAAAAGCAAAACCAAATACAAACAAACACAGGTGATGTCAAGTTGTGCGCTGGGGTGTAAGGGAGGCTGTTAGCAGGGTGATTACAGAAGTGCTAGCACCCTGGTATGAAGTCCTGGTGGCTTCCCACCTGGAATTTCATTGCCCCTGTGAGGAAAAAATGGGGTCCTGGTGGAAAAAAAAAAAAGCAGATGGAAACTAATGCGAAGACTGGGAGAACAGGATCCACCCCAAAAGATGACACTGGAAAACACTGGGCGCTTTTAGTTTGGCAGAACAGAGGTTGAGTGGAGATATGATTTTTTTTTCCCCCCCAGAAATACATTGAAAGCATTGAAAACAGAGCCACAGAAAGGCAAACTCCTTAAGCTGGAATGTCACACCGGACTAGAGCTGAGTTAAGACTAGCATGAGTTAAATTGGACTGGCAATCAGAGTTAGGGTCTTAAACACTAGGTAAAATTGAGCACCTTCTACAAGCCAAAAAGAAATCCCACCTGCTTTAAGATGGAGCTCGATAAATATGTAAAAGAAGTGGTTTGATACAGCAGTTAGGACAGCCTTAGACAGCTCATAGGACTCAGGAGGGCCTAAATTCTCATCTGTCTTTTTCAGTGGTGGAATAAACCCCGAGCAAAGTTTTGAACACTGAGTGACAGGAGCCATAAGGGTGTCCAGCAGAAATGTCATTTCAGGTCTGAAGATCTGAGAATATAAATGAGGCGTGGTGTGTAGGGAGAAAGGTTTGTGTGGCAAAAGCCTCTCTGAATTTTCAGCTGTATCAATCCAAACCCACTACCAGCCTGCCCCTGTGAGACCGTCCTTATTTATAGGGAGTCATAGATCTAGGTAGATATAATCTCCCTCTGCTTGTCACATATGCAAGGAAAGGCAGATGACGTAAATTCAGCGTTCACGGGCATGAAGGCAATGTGCTTTGTCACTGTCTGGTCTAATGTCCATTAGTTAATTTTTGTTTCAATGAAAAAGACAGCAAATTTGGTACAGATGTCCTGTGACGGAGAGTCTACGCCGAGCTTTGAAAAGCTGTTCCAGTGGTCAGTTAACAGCCATGTGTAAAATAACCCCTGTGTAAAATGTTTCTACTCTTGATTTATGCAGCTTCTACAGCCAGTGGCTCTCATTACACCCCTCTACTAAACTTAATTGCTCACTGTTGCAATTTTTTTCTCCTCCACAGGGATGCAGTTTCTCTAGGATACCCTCTTGATAGACTTCAATGGGCTCTTTGACTCCTTCCTTGGAAGGTCTGTCCTCCAGAGCTTTAATCCTTCCAGTGGTCCTTCTCCAAACTGCCTCTGATTTAGCACCTTATCTCCTACATTGCCCAACCCAGAACTATTTAAACAGAATTTATACAGAATGGCAAGTGTTGGAAGGGACCTCCAGAGATCATTCAGTCCAACTCCCCTGCTCAAGCAGGCTCACCCAGAGCAGGGTGCACAATGCACATTGTCCAGGCGGGGTTTGAATATCTCCAGACAAGGAAATTCCATAACCCCCCTGGGCTCTGTTCCAGTGCTCTGTCACCCTTAAAGTAACAAAGTTCTTCCTCACATTCAACTGGAACCTCTTCTGGTTCAGTTTGTGCCCATTGCCCCTTGTCCTGGCACTGGGCACCACTGAGAAGAGTCTGGCTCTGTCCTCATGACATCCACCCTTCAGATATTTTTACGTGTTTATCAGATCCCCTCAGTCTTCTCTTCTCCAGGCTAAACAAGCCCAGCTCTCTCAGCCTTTCCTCATAGGAGAGACACTCCAGTTCCCTCATCATCTTTGTTGCCCTCCTCTGGATGCTTTCTAGGAGTTCCTCATCCTTCTTGAATTGGGGAGCCCAGAACTGGACACAGTGCTCCAGGTGGGGTCTCACCAGGGTGGAGCAGAGGGGGAGGAGAACTTCCCTCACCCTGCTGGCCACATTCCTCTTAATGCACCTCAGGATACTATTGGTGTTGTTGGCAACAAGGGCACAGTGCTGGCTCATGGTCAACTAGGTGTTGTCTTGTAGCAACAGCCGCTCCAGTCCCAGGTATAAGCGGAACGTATCCTTCTGTCATGAGATGGGCATCAAACAACTGTGTTTGACACTGTAGCCCATGCCATTGTAGCCATGGCATCAACCTACCTGCTGTCAATGTCTTTCTTGGGAGCTGCTTCTCAGGATGGAGTCTGCCACCAGGTTTCCAGATATCGTGGTGATGGTTGGAGTATAGGAAAATAGAGAGATTACTGATGTGTGTATCGAGCCAACTTGAGTTCAGCTCCTGTGATTCAGGAAGGATAGATTTTTGCTGGGGAAGATTTGGATGACTCTGTCTGTGGGCTCTACCACCTTCATCTGTGACTCAGCAGTGGGAAACCATGCTGTCCGTGACCATGGCTGCAGTGATGCTTCATGATGTGTTCAGCTAATCAAACTCCCGCCTCTCATGGGTGTGTGCTAATAACAAGACTATAGGCTTGTTTGGGTGGAGTTGCTCTCCACCCTCCTTATGAAACTCTGCCACTGGGCAGAAAGGAATGCAGGTTTCATTGGGCTGGAGAAGGGTGAAAGTGTGAGCATGACTCAGTGAGCACCCTTCCCCTAGGAGCTCTTTAGGTCTTCCAGGGGCTGCTTGATACAAAACACAGGTGTCTCCACATAGGGGAGTATGAAAGAGAAATCCAGAGTCCCAGCACTGCCTCAGTTAATCTGTAGAGAGCTCTTACCCCTTTCCTCCCATGTCTGTGCTTCATTTTAGTGGTTTGCACACCCTGCCTGAAGATGTGAGATGGGAAATTGAACCTCTGCAAGCAGAGAAGGAAAGTGTATTCACACTTCCTAAGTTCTGGCTTAAGCACACTAACCCCTCAGCTAAAAAGCAGGTGCTCTTCTGCAGATGGGAGGAAAACCTCCACCCCATTGTATTTTTAGAAAAAGAAGTGAGCTCCATTTAGTGCTCTGAGAGAAAAAAGGGGAGTCCAAGGACACGGACTCTATGCCTGCAAGTGTCTCCTCTTCTAGCTGCAGGGTTGAGGACAATCCCTTCAGGCATCACCTAACCAGCTCTTCTTGGCCAGCCCTGGGAATGCAGGTCTCCCAGGCATTTTGAAGAGGGCCTGCAAAGTGTTCCACACATGGACTGCATCCCAGAGGGATGGATATCTACAATTTAGGCATTTTAGGGATCCTTTAACCTGTAGTGGTCCTACCATGGACCTGAGTGCATAAGATGTGTAGCAGTTTGCATGCTCCCTGGCCCTGTTATGGCATGAACCCACTGGTTCTGTCCCAGGCAGTGCCCAGGCACTCTCTGAAGCATAGCATGGGTCAAAGATGTTTCCAATGAGGCCATTAAGTCTTGGGGGAATAAGAAAATTCAGCTATGTGGGCATGAGCTTTGCCAGTGGTCTTCAGGATCAGAGGATGGATCCTGGCCCCTTTAAAGACCACTGTAGACAGAGCCTGGATGTGTCTTCAAATGAAAGCCTCTCACATTCATTGTTACGTTGTGATTCCCCTTTCTGTCCTGGTGATAGCTGCTGCAAGCCATACAGAATCATAAAATCATAGAAGCGTTTAGGTTGGAAAAGCCCTTTAAGATCATCAAGCCCAACTGTTAACCTAACCCTGCCATCCCACCACTAAACCATGTCCCTAAGCGGCTCATCTGCCTGGCTTTTAAATATCTCTCGGGATGGGGGTGAAAGCCTTTGCATTATGACCCATAAATGCATTCTCTAGCATGTGAGAGGATCTTGTGACCATGTGATTTTCCATCTGAAATTTGGATGATTTAGAACCAAGGCTGAAATGTGCTGGGAGTATTCATGGGGGTTGCTGTTTGTTGGGAGTCTCTGATGTCTTGTTCCACACTTTGATCAGCTGATGTCACTGTCAATCTCTGAACAACCCTCTGCAGTAGTGCAGGAGTGGACAACATGCAAAGACTGGCCAATTGCAGGCACCGGTAGGTCCCTCCCCTTAGCACACGGATTTGCCCTCTTTATCAACTAGGCTATGATTGTGCAGAGGACAGGAGAAAGGAAATTGAGTTCTCCCCATTAACTTAAGATATCGCTTACCTTTGCCAAAACCGGGGACTGTAACTGAGTCCGTGACTGAGCATTGAAGTGATTGACATCACTTTGTCAACCCTTCAAAACAGCCTCTTCTCCCTGGTAATGGGCGATAGGATGAGGGGAAACGTTGTGCCAGGGAAGGTTTAGGTTGGACATCAGGAAAATTTTTTTCAGTGAAAGGGTTGTCAAGCACCGGAAGGGGCTGCCCAGGGAAGGGGTCGAGTCCCCATCCCTGGGGGGATTTGAAAGATGGGTAGATGAGGTGCTTGGGGACATGGTTTAGTGGTGGGATGGCAGGGTTAGGTTGACGGTTGGGCTTGATGATCTTAAAGGTCTTTTCCAACCTAAATGGTTCTAATAACATCAGCAGTGCCTTTGACTGGCAGGACTGATAGTTGTATGAGGAAGAGTGTCCCTCATGCTACTGCTTCATGTCCCATGTTCACAGGAATGTCACCAGATACAGTATCACCAATATCACAATATCACCAGATAGAGACCTAGATGCCTTACCATGAGCTAATCTAAATAGTAAGCCTTGCTAAGTAATAAGAATAGTTTATGGTGCATGTTGCTGTGGGTCTCCAGCACAATTAAACGAACAGAATAACAAAGAAGCCAGTCCCCATCATTGGGATCAATTAACAGAAAATGCGGAAGACAATAACCTTTGAAAATTTGTACAGTCACAAACAGATTGAAGCAGGATACGAAATCCCAAGTGGGAGTCATCTGACTTAAGTACAACCTTTCTTCTGTAACATAGATGTCTCCCAGTGAGTCACCACAGGTCTCTTTTTGCAGTCAAGCAGACACATGCACAATTCATCAGAACTGCTTTAGACAAAAGCCTCATCCAAAAATGAGTGGCACTGAGGATTACCTGTTTCCCTTTGCTATCTTTGAAAGGCATCTTTCGAAGGTGAGGGCTAGGTCACCTGGAGACCTCTCCATAGTAAATGTGTAAGTTTTGTCAGGTGCACCCCACTCCAGTGTTTGTTGGCTTGGAAGACACAAAGTCACACGTCCCCACAAAACATAACTCTCTCTGATAAGGGGCTGAGCAGCCAGTGGAAGAGGAAAACGTATCCATGTGTGAGTCCCCAAGGAACGGGTTTCAAAAGGGCATGGAGAAGAAGGTCTCAGGAGAGCAGCTCATTCCAGACGTCTTTGAGATTACACTCAGGATGTTGGCAGGACACTGCAACGGCTCTAGACGCTTCTGTTGGACTGTAGGTTTTCTTGGTGGCTGCTGTCGATTCTTACATATGCATATACATATATATGTATATTTGCTGCTCAAAGTGTCTTCAGATTTTGAGAACAGATCAGCACCTGAGGACGTGGCTCATAGATGAAGACTCTAGTTTGTGGGACTATGAAATTATTTTACAGGTAAAGTGGTAATAACAGCTCATGATGAAAAATTCCACTGACCTCTTTCTATCTACATTCTCAGCATTTCTGTCAGGGTGGAGCTGTGCTAGGTAAATGACTGATGGAAGAAGCTTGCTCTGGGCTCTGATGGGGAAGCTTCTGTGTAAGCTCAAGCCACAGGTGTGGAAACAGTGCCTTGCTTTCCCAACCCCTAGATTTGCCTGTTAACAAACACATTTTCTTTTGTGTGATGTTATGTTGGGGGTTTCCTGGCTATGTTCCCATGTGGCAGGTTGACCTTGGCTGGACACCAGGTGCCACCAAGCTGTTCTATTGCTCCCCTCTTCAGCAGGACAGGCAGGGAAAGAATGAGATGGAAAAGAAAAAACTCGTGGGTGAAGATAAAGGCAGTTTAATAAAAAAGCAAAAGCAAAGGCCACGCGCGGTAGCAAAAGGAATCATAGAATCATAGAATGTTTTGGGTTGGAAGGGACCCCTAGAGGTCATCTAGTCCAACCCCCCTGCAGTGAGCAGGGACCCTGCTAACCAGATCAGGTTGCTCAGAGCCCCATCCAACCTGACCTTGAATGTTCCCAGGGATGGGGCCTCCACTACCTCTCGGGGCAACCTGTTCAGAGAGAAAAACAAGATTTTATTCTCTACTTCACATTAGCAGGCGAAGTAGGGCTTCAATCCCGGGAAGTAGGGCTTCAGTGTGCATAGCTGTTGCTCCGGAAGACAAAACATCATAAAAGACAAATGCCCCCTCTCCTCTTCCTTTTCCCTTAGTTTTTATATCTGAGCTGATGTCATATGGTATGGAATATCCCTTTGGTTGGTTTGGGTCGGTTGTCTTGGCTACGTCCCCTCCCAATATCTCGCCCCCTTCCAGCTCACTGGAGTTGGGGGGAATGTTGGAGACACAGCCTTGATGCTGTTTGAGCACTGCTCAGCAGTAGCCAAAACACTGGTGTGTTATCAACCCCTTTCTACATACTAATAGAAAGCACAGCACCATGCAGCTTGACCCAATACATCCCAGTATAGGTATGTTGCTCAGTTGATCTGAATGCATGATTCCCTATAATCCTGTTGGATATCTCTTGGATATTTTTCTGATGAGGCTACTTCCATGGCTACTTTGGAAGAAAAAAGGGTTGCTAAAGACAAAAATACAGGGGCATGCATTAGGTCGGGCTGAGATGGAGTTAATCTTCCCTTTAGCAGCCCTCATAGTGCTGTGCTTTGCATTGGTAGCTAGAAAGGTGTTGATACCACAACAGTGTTTTGGCTACTGCTGAGCAGTGCTCACACACCATCAAGGCTCTCTCCAACTTTTCCACCCCTCACCAGTAGGCTGGGAGTGAGCAAGATCTTGGGAGGGGACACAGACAAGACAGCTGACCCAAACTGACCAAAGGGATATTCCATACTATATGATACCTGCTCAGCAATAAAAGCTAAGAGACAGGAGGAGGAAGCTGGGGTGGGGTGGGGGCATTTGTTATTTACATTTGTCTTCTGGAGCAACCGCTACATGTATTGAAGCCCTGCTTCCTGGGAAGTGGCTGTACATTGCCTGTTGATGGGAAGTAGAGAATAAAATCTTTGTTTTCCTTTTGCTTCTGTGCACGGCCTTTGCTTTTGCTGTTATTAAACTGCCTTTATCTTGACCCATGAGGGGTTTTTCCACTTCATTTTCTCCCCGCCCATCTGGGTGAGGAGGGGAGTGATAGAGCGGCTTGGTGGCACCCGGCGTCCAGTCAAGGTCAACCCACCACTGGGCATTTTGAAGCTACTACTGCATGAATAACAGCGACTGAATGTGGTTATAGAGTAAGTTGGATGGGGCATCAACAAGACTTCTTTGACAAGGAGAACAGCAAGCAATTAAAATGTACTCATGGGCTACTCACAGTTCATAGCCTGACATTTGGTAAGCTTGGCAGCATAATAAATCTGTTGTGATTTTACTAAAAAAGGATCAACCATTAAAAATCTGACCACTTGGCCCTAAGGCCAGAGGTTCTCCTGGAGATGTAGAATGAGATTGGCTGTGATGCATGGTGTCCAGTCTTCTCAGTAATTAATATTCTCCACCCTCCCCTCATATTTCATGACAAGCACATATCTTTGGTACATGCCTGCAAATGACGGCTGAAGAGGATGATGTTTCCCAAATGGGTCTTTGTCATGAATCACTTTTTTTACCATCCTTTTGAGTCAGTGTCTCAAATGAGAGGATGTTCTTGCTCAAATTGGAGAAAGAAATGCCATCCCCATACAGAACTGTGCCAATCCTTCCCAGTAGGATGAGGCTCCTTATTCATCCTTGTGTCCACCTGAAATGACCACAGCCAAAGCTTTCTCCATTTGCCTTCCTTAGGTGTGTTTCTTCTGGGTTTCCTACATGTTTCCAGAGTTCAGCTGCCTGCCCAGAGTTTAGTGGTTCAGATTCATTTTCATATAATCTGGCTTCAGCTCCATTTAGCCACCTACAACGCAGACCAATTGTCTCTTCCCTTCCTCTCCTATATCTCCCCTCCTTACAGAGATGTTTTTTGAGATGGCATATTCTGATGGCTGGGCTCAGGAGTCCAACACTCTTGGGGCAATATTCTCCACTGATCCAGCTGAATTTTGGACTGATTCAGATTAAGATAAGCAGATACCAAAGATAAATGTTGATATGTGGTGGCTAGAGAAAGGGGAAGTGAACTGTGAGTTCAAGGATGTGGATGCAAGGCATGAAGCTTGTGGTTCCCTGAAACCAAAGATTTGGAAACCTGTCTGGAATTTGTTTCCCCAACAAAGAGGAAAAGTGGAGAAAAAACATCTAAAAAAGAATAACTGTGGCCTGAAATGGGTGAGTAATTGTTTCAAAGATTATACTAGGAATGAGAGGGAAGCCTAAAAGAATGGAAGCAAAAACCAAACAGCAGACAAAATTACACGACAGAGGTTAAGAAATATATAAAGTAAAAATCTGCAATAGTCAAAATGACTTAGATCTCAGGGAAGACATCTGAAGGTGGAATAAAAAGTTTAATTATTCAAACCGGGACAAAGGATGGGATATTTTCCATCCGGAAACTCTTAGAGAACTGGCATACAGAACAACAGGTCCAGGTCCACTCCCAAATATTGTTCATAAATTGATCAAGTTCGAGTCAGCATCATGTGCTCACAATTTACCACCTAAATTAAAGAGGGGAGGGTTGCAAGTAATTTGTCTGATCTTGATAGCATGCCAGGATTAAGAACAATTTTTGAAGGAGAGAGTAATGAAAAACATGAAAAGGCTTAAAAACCAAGATTATGATCTTCCTTGATTTCACATTAATAAAATCTGATTTTCAAGAGTTCAGCAAAGTAATAAAACAATATAATATAGGAATATTTATTAAGATGGCATGGGTGGAAATTAAGTCAATATAAGATGGGTGAGAACTTTTTAAAGGATTGGAAGTAGATGTGTTGAAAGTTTTTTAAAGTGTTGAGAGGGTGATAGGAGCCTGGGGGAGGTCAGTGGTGCAGTTCCTCAGGAACTGCTCTTGGAGTACTCTTGTTTAATAAATTCTGTAAAGACCTTGAAAGATGCTTAATAGGGTGACGTTAATGAAATTTACTGATGATACACATTTGGGAAGCATCAACAGTGCCGAGAAGGCTCAGGATATCATAAACAACCGGGTGGCTCGGATGTAAGTCATATACTAATAAGATCATCTACTGTAATAAGTAAGTTATACGGTAAACTAAGAGGTCACCTGTAAATGACTGGAGAGATGAAAGACATGAAAGAATCGGTTGATCACAGGCTGAATATACGTCAGACATCTGACGAAGGGTGAAGAAAGCTGTCGTGGTTGGGGGCTGTGTCAGTGAGGACAGTGAAGGGCTAAGGTCATCATTGTGCAAGGCACCAACAAGACCACGCTTGGAACACTGGGTGCATTGCTCACCAACTGTGCCCAAGGGAGCTGAAGTCTCATACGTAGGCTAATGTGAAGATGAGAATCGACAATATATCAGGACAAAAGAGCTGGGATTTCTTAGCAGAAGGAGAAAAGATTCCCAAATGTGAACATACCCAACAGCAGGCAGCTTGGAAGGGAAAAACTGCCTGAGATAACAAAGATAGCGGCACCGGACACACGGGTGGGATCTAGCCATGAAACAAATCAAGGCTGGAAATTAGAAATGTGCGCCCAAGCAATGAATTAGTTTTCAACTAACAGATGAAAGAACAAACAGCTAGATTTTTAAGGTGGAGTTTGATCAGAGTATGATCTATTGATCAATGTCCTGTCAAGATGATGTGTTTGGTACAGCACAGAAATAACTTCAGTAACCCAGGAATGTCTCTTCCCTTTCATAGAATCGTTTTGGTTGGAAAAGACCTTTAAGATCATCAAGTCCAACCATTCCCCTTACACTGCCATTCCGCCACTAAACCCTGTCCCTAAGCACCTCATCTGCCTGGCTTTTAAATACCTCCAGGGATGGGGATGAGTTACTCTTAGAGTTGCATTGCTTTGTGCTGTCTGAGGATGTGGTCACTGCTTCTTTTGTGCTCAGTGGAGTGATGGGTGGCCCAGTCAGCACAAACTGGCTCTAGATCACAGAAAAGCTGAACTAGACAGGTCCTTCAGTTCTCCATATAACATACCAAGTCTAGTTTTGATCTAGGAGCTGCTCAAGGCCAGAGCAACACTGCATGTGCACGTGACTCGCAAATTGCCATGAAGACACAGAAGCAAAGGCTGGTTTGATTTAAATATAAGAAGCATTCTTGAACAGACACGTGAGCAGAGGGGCTCTATGGCCTTCCCAGCAGTAGCCTTCCAGGCAAAGCATTAGTCTCCTAAGCCTTCAAGACCCATCTACCCAGTGAGCCTATTGGTACTGCCTTGTCATACAAGGATGTTGGGTAGATTGCACCATTTGGGGTTCTAGTTGTGTAAATAGCCTCCATATCTAGAAATAAGAGTTCACAGACAGGACTAGTGCTCAGCTCTGGGTGCAGATGAAACAATCTGTGTTTGGGTAACTCAAAGGGTTTGGGGTATGTGGAGTGGTAGAAGTGGATGATGAAGAAGTGACCAGGCAGCATCTCTGCTGGGCTGGAGGAGAGCTCGGTAGTTTTAAAAATTATTCTACGTGTGAGCAAGATAAGAGTAATTCACACTTCGTTTCTGCTGAAAGCACTGGCAAGTCTAATGTCAGCTCTGGCTGGATACTGTTGAAGAGATGTGACTAGGATAATAACAATGACATAAGTGAAACGTTCACTTGGTTGTGATGTGTAAGGTCTGTTTGGGGACATCAGTGTTATTCCTGAATTCTGTGTTTGCCTATTAAAGATACTGATGAAGTAGATGAGACCCTTCTCCCCCTCAGGTTCTTCTTGGACAGACAGCCCCATTACGTGAGGTAGACCATCGCAACCCCCCTTCACCAACCGTCTTCAGAGAGTGTCCACATAGTCATTTTGCCTCCTATGTCCTTGGTTGTCTTCAGGCTGGTGTCTGCTTCTTATCACACCATTGAATAAGGACAAAGTAGCTGTATGTTCTACTTTAGCCTGAGGACTTTGGGCTTGTTTACGTCAGCATCTTAATCCCAAAGCCAGAAGCATGGAAGCAAATGTTTCAATGTAATTCCTGTGATGCAAAGGTGTCCACTGTTTTTCATTTCATGATGAATCACCAGGGTGGTGATGGCAGGGAATTTACCTTGAAGTATCCACACAGTGTTGTAGATTTGCTTCCTGTGTATTTCTGCTTCACCCTTTGTGTTTTGGGATTCCTTATAGAAAGCATGGCGAAATATGTGCAGGGAAATAGCCAGCTGTTCTAGATTAGAATAGAATAGAATAGAATAGAATAGAATAGAATAGAACAGAATATTTTCAGTTGGAGGGGACCTACAACGATCATCTAGCCCAACTGCCTGACCACTTCAGGGCTGACCAAAAGTTAACGCATGTTGTTAAGGGCATTGTCCAAATGTCTCTTAAACACTGCCAGGCATGGGGCATCGACCCCCTCTCTAGGAAGCCTGTTCCAGTGTTTGACCACGCTCTTGGTAAAGAAATGCCTCCTAATGTCCAGTCTACACCTCCCCAGGTGCAGCTTTGAAACATTCCCACACGTCCTATCCAGGGAGAAGAGCTCAGCACCTCCCTCTCTGCTTCCCTCCTCAAGAAGCTGTAGCAATCAACGAGGTCTCCACTCAGCCTCCTTTTCTCCAAACTAGACAAGCCCAAAGTCCTCAGCTGCTCCTCACAGGACAGGCCTTCCAGCTCCTTCACCAGCTTTGTTGCCCTCCCCTGGATGCATTCAAGGGCATTCACATTCTTCTTAAATTGTGGGACCCAGAACTGCACACAGTACTCAAGGTACCTTAGCAAGGGGGTTGGACTAGATGATGTCCGGAGGTCCCTTCCAACCCTTGCCATTCTCTGATTCTGTGAGGCCACACCAACACTGAATACAGCGGCATAATCACCACTGGTTATGCTGTGATTGATGCACCCCAGGATGGGGTTTGCCCTCTTGGCTGCCAGGGCACGCTGCTGACTCTGACTGAGCCTGCAGCCGACCAGCATGCCCAGATCCCTTTCTGCAGAGCTTCTGTCCAGCCACTCCTCTCTCAATTTATATTTGTGCTTGGTGTTACTCTGTCCTAGGTACAGAACCCAGCATTTAGACTGGTTAAATTTCATCCCATTAATCAGTAATTCCATTCTGTTCCACGTCTGGGGAATAAACATCCATCCCAGACTCCAGACCCTCTATTTCTGTTCTTTGCATCTGTTCCACTTGCTGCAGAAAGGTCTCTGGGGATGAGACACTTCTCCAGAACATGGGATTATTGAAAAACAAGGGGATACAGTGTCATCTGTGGTTGCCCCCAGCCTCCTTCATCACAAGAGTCACAACTTTGGAAGCCTACCTTTACAGGTAAGCAAGCTGGTTCAGCCTGGTTATTAACTATACTTGCTGAGCAAGGATAAAACAAATGTGCAGCTCTGGACGTGAGGATCTTGCATGGACAAGCAACAGCAATGGCTGTTTTGCAGACCTTGACCGGGGTTGAAGCAGTGACTGGCTGAAGGCACTTTACCAAGGGTTTGGACTGACCTAGGCTGAGAGAGAATGGTTCAATCTGAGAACTGAGTCTATTTGGAAGAGGATTTTTCTTCATCAGAATACTCAGCACCTAGCAGCTGCTAATAATAAATGACAAACCAGATACCATATGCAGATTGGTGGCCTACCACCAGATGCTGGGTCAGACTAACCACCCACCCTCCATGGCTCTTTCTATCTCCCGCCCCAGAAACCCCACAGTTCAATGATAGCATCATGCCACCTTTTACTCAAACCTCTTCAGTGTCTGCAGGCATCCTTTTCTTCTGTCTTTGGCTGCCAATTTCAACTTCAACAGACATCGCTTGTTGATTAAAACTGATATTGCAGAGTACCTAAAAAATTAAAGGTGCTAAGGACAAGTCTCTGGCACTGAAGGTGACTAACAAGGAATGTTCCATCACTCTTTTTTTCCTACCAAAACAGACTGGTTGCATCCAAACTGCCTCCCTGGCAAAGGTCACTGGATTGTGTTAAGTCCTCTGTCATTCCTAGAAATTGTTTGGGAGATCCTTGGGCCTAATCCATGATGGTGACAGTAGGCATGACTAACCTCAAGTGCCCAGGAGTGTCCACTGGCCTGGCTTGATTTTTTAGCATAACTGTAACCTCTGGGCCTGGAACTTGCTGGTCCCACCCCTGGAAGGTTAGAAAAGTATTAAGCTGTTTGTATTTTGGGTTCCATGATTTTGAAGAAAATACTTTTCTCATCCTTTACCCACCCTGCATTTCCAAGGCGTACGTGGGTATATCCCACCTCCAGTACTCGTTAAGCAGGATCCTAGCAGGTAGTATAATGGGTTGCACGGCTGCTTACTGATGGGATTGATTTATCCCTAAGTGGGCGTCAGAACCCATACAATAACGTAAAAAGAGCATTGCAAGGGGACAACATATTTTGGTGGAGGCCCAGGTAATGATGACATTTGATTTTCTTTTGGCAGTCGAAGCATCAGTGAATTCTTGACACATGGATGGAGATGTCACTGATAAAAGCCCTGCAAGAACTGATGTTCTTTCTTATTAGGCTCTATGGAGAAATGAGACTGCAGAGGTTTTTACATAAGCATTGAGCAGATCAGGAAGGAGAAGGAGATAAGAAGGATAAGGGGTATTTTTGTTGCCGTCCTCAGTGGCCATTTTGAGTACAGAGAGGGAATGACAGTGAGACTCAGAAAATGTCTCCGTTCTTTGCTGCCTTTACTGCCAATCCCTGGTGCCAGCCAGCAAAACAAATGCTGTATCTCTCATGCCCACACGTGCCCACCCTTACCTCCAGGTGTGCTGCTTGCAGCCTCTCTATTCACAGGTGCCAACAGTGGCCATGAGGTTTCTTTGTTGGCTTCTTTGGGCTTTTGTCAGGCTCTTGAATTGGACCTTCACAACTTCCCTGGATTTTGGGACAGCAGCTCTTTCTACATTAGCAAGATGAGTAAGGGTTGTCCTCAAACTCCCAGAGTGGGGAATTTGGGACAATTTTCCATTCACCCTGTGTGTGCCCCTGCTCTTTGAGATGAATAGCTTTTGTTTGCTGGGTATTAATTCCAGGATTGTTCTCTCTCATTGTCTTTCTGACAAACGCCAACTCTTCAGATCATCACTTCTTGAATAGATTCAAGGTTGAGGAGCAGCTCATGCAGCACTTCTGACATGGACATGCTTGTAACCGACTTCAGACTCCTTGGACGGACTCCATGGACACTGGAAGACTCACATCAGTAGACCTCAATGGCAAAGACAAATGCTTCTTTTCTCCATCCTCCTGGGGGAAGGATGAGTGGAAGCAGGGTAACACTGCTGCATTTGAGGAGTACCTGGTAGCAGAGCATTTGTTGCAAAAACAAGGAAGAGAAATTAATTGCATGGGATTATGGAGTGCAGGGAAACAGCTGTCTTCTTTGATAGTACATGGGTGTGAGGACTGTTGTGAAATGCTCTGCCATTTTACCATATAGCAATTGGAGCCAGTCCAGAAGCAGTGACTGCACGAGCACTACACCCTCGGCAAAGGATTGCCATTCTCTGCCTCTATGGCATGCAAGAGAAAGAGCAGAGAATGTTGATTTCTTGTTTTCTTTTGAATGTTCCCATTTAAACTTGGAATAGTCAAATTCTTATGTCAGGTCTACTCTTCCTTTATTTTTCGAAAGCTCATTTCACGTGTGGAGGAACCGAATAGGTCAGATGTATTCAAATTATCACATGCCAACTATTTGAAACTTTAGCCACGCCTTCCTCACTTGTTAATTACTACAGTTGAATAGGTGTCAAAAAACCTGGTCTCCATCTGAGCATCAATATTTTAAGCAGGATGAACACCTTTCTCTTCACTACAGGAACGCCGGATGTTACAGACAGAGATTACATCATTTTCTCTTGAATTCGCCTGTGAGAGCAGACAAAAGTGTTACTCTTGCTACACTGCAGAAAGCAAGTTTAAAGGATGTAGCTGATCGCAAATCCAGAGCAGAAGGCACAACTCGTTTGGACAGAAGGCACCCATGTGTGTGGTACCACCCAGCCACCCAGGAAGACAAGTGGGTCCCTGCAAATAACTCCATGTGTAGACTTGATGAAAACAAGTCCTCTCCCTGCCCATCGCTCTGCTTTCACTCACCTCCCCTGGGTGAAGTCCTCATGCCACAAATTCCCTCGAGGCCAGATTAAATCTCTAATGAAAATAACAAGAGAGGAAGGAGCAAAACATTCTCTTTTCCTGACTCAGCCCCATACCTGTCATCTCTGTTGCAGGGGGAGGTGCATGGAGGCAGTCCAGCTGTGGAGGGCCACCAGCAGTGCTGTGAAAGGGTCCAGGGCTGGGTCATGGTGTCTCTAAGTGATTCATGTGGGAAAGCACTAGCAGAGGTGAACATGTGCCTATGAAGGGCATAGAGGGTCTTTCAGTGTGGGTGGTGAACACAGCCGGTGTATACAAAATCTGGTACAGGCACGTAGCAAGAGGTGTTTTAAGGAGGTAATGCCCCCTCAATATGGGCCTGAGGGTGAGAAATGAGAAGTCATATAGGAAGGAGGTCGGGGCTGCAATAGGAGCTGTGGATCGAGAGAGTCAGCGCAGTAGCCATGGGTGCAGCATCTGGTTTGCAAGCAGTCCTGTGATTTAGCTTAGAAAAGCATTAATAGAGCTCAAGGTAAGGTCAGAAATGAGCTAGCGAGGGATCTCTCTGCCACACAGAGTTGGCGAGTGGCAGGATGGGAGTGGGATTAGTCAAGACGGCATCAGACGAGCTTGGCTTCATCAGCATTAGCCACCCAGCCTTGCCCTGGGCGAGTGGCGGGTACAGTTACTTTAGGGGTGTTCTGCAACCAAAGGGCAGGTCTTTTGGTTGCTTTTAGTGACTGTCCAGTGGCTTAATAGCTGGCAGAGCCAAGCTAACTGCAGGCTCTTTCTCTGGTCTATTTGGGCCACAAAAAGCCTCATTGCACAACAATGTGTGCACAATTCAGAGCAGGAATGTGGCTGTGCAGGGTGAGTTGGTAGCGGCTAATCCTTCCTCTGCTCTGTTACGCTAGCTGACTCTATTTGAGCTTATTTTTAGCCTAAGTCTCTCCCCTGGCCCCATTAAAGTCACTATCAGAGCATCTTTCAATGTAGTGGACCTGATAACATCTGTACAAGGCAGAGGTATGGAGACACTGTGTAACTTGCCCCAAGCCACGGAGGAAATGTGGAGCACAGCAAGGAACTGCTTGTCTTTAAGTGCCAGCTCATCTGGCCTCTCTGCCCCAGAGACTTTCTCCAGTGTGATCAAATGGTTTTAACCAGCTGCCGCAAACTGGGTTGAATTCAGGGGATCTTGGCGACATTTTTCAGACCAGGTACAGGCACTGCATATAACTTCTACTGGGCCGTTGGAAATAGTGTGTGCCCTAATCCCTATCTGCAGAGATACTGAATACTAGCTAATGCTGTCAGTAGCAAGTACAGCATCGTAACAGTAATATAAGCAATGTTTTTCTTTTACTGTGAACTATGTCTGCAATGTTTCCTACCATAAAAATCATGCCAAAGCAGCTACTCTAGATCAGGGTTGCTTTACTTTTCCCATCTGTAAGAGGTAACCTCACCGGAGAATTGTATGTTTACATTCAGTCCGTAGTGCAACTGCAGCCTTTGGAAAAGTGCAGCTGCTGTCCTTGAAAAAAAGAAACCATCCATTTTATTGTCCAGCTATTTATTATTTAAATAAATGAACTGCGGTTTGATCCTGGAGGAATAGAAATCTCTTGCATACATGATGGATTGAGTTGTTTAAAGAGCCTGTCCTCAATTTTAAGCCTTTTGATAAGTGTGGAAAAGATCGGAGAAGAACTGATAAAACTGCTCAGCCAGCAATGTCAAGAAGCAACTTGCTTGGGCAAAAGAAATAGCCTTGTTTTTCAAATAAATGTTGTGTTTGTGTGTCACCAAGCACGCAGCTCTTAGCCCTTTTTTTAAGTACCTGGAGAGTAAATAGACCTTCAGCCAGGGCTTGCACAGTTGCTTGATGACAGATCATCTGTACTAATCGACCATGCTGCTGACAGAGGGTGCAGATCAGAGCAGGAGGGACCAAGTCCTGTTTGTGTTTGTTAGGGTTTTACAAGTCAGGAGGCCAGCCTTTCTGTCAACATGCAGTTACAGCATCTGGAAAAACAGTCCTCATCCTGGTCCCGCCCTGGACCAGCCCAGGTTCTTACCCATGGCTGAGTCATTTATCTGCCCTTGTTTTCCACCTCCTAAACTTGCATTGGACTGAAAAGGTCACAGAGCTGGTTGTCCCTTCAGAAAACAACCTGGCTGGGAGATGTACAGCTGGATGAGCCCCCTTTTCAGTGACTAAGACTCAGGAGGTTTGCAAAAAAACCTGGCTGGATGGCCAGGCCAAAAGGGTGATGGTGAATGGAGTTAAACCCACTTGGAGGCCAGTCACAAGTGCCAGTGTTCCCCAGGGCTCTGTGTTGGGGCCGGTTTTGTTTAACATCTCTATCAACGACCTGGGTGAAGGGGTTGAATACACCCTCAGCAAGCTGGGTGGAAGCATTAATCTGCTTGAGGGTAGGAAGGCTCTACAGAAGGACCTAGACAGGCTGGATGGATGGGCTGCTGCCAATTGTATGAGGTTCAGGAAGGCCAAGTGCCGGGTCCTGCCCTTGGGTCACAACAACCCCATGCAACACTACAGGCGTGGAGAAGAGTGGCTGGAAAGCTGCCCGGTGGAAAAGGACCTGGGAGTGTTGGTCAACAGGCGGCTGAATATGAGCAGGCAGTTTGCCCAGGTGGCCAAGAGGGCCAACG
>JAKFQP010000764.1:108061-119233 GCA_023375905.1 Nycticorax nycticorax | reverse complement strand
GAGGTGCTCCAGCCCTCGGATCATTTTAGTAGCCCTCCTCTGGACCCGCTCCAACAGCTCCATGTCCTTCCTGTGCTGAGAGCTCCAGCTACCTTTATTAGACTTGGTGCTGCCTGAGCACTGAGTGAAAAGACTGCTCTTAAATATAAAGAATAAAAACAAGTTACTGGCAAATGACGCTGGCAGGGATGCAGCAGGACTGATAAATTTTTACAGAGTTATCTAAGTTAAGGTTTTTAGCCTAAGATAATCAACAAAGAGACATCAAGGGAAGAGGGATCAAAAGAAATGGGCACAGGTGAGAGGGACAGAAAGAATTAATTTTTCATCTGAACAGCTAGCGTCAGCCACAGTACAAAATCAGGCTGGTTTAGATAACTACTGAATATAAAAATTAGATTAAATTTTTGATAGAGTTTGCCTGGAAATAAGGTTATAAATTAAGCATATGCAGTTACCGTATTTGTCATAATGCAACTTTTGGTTAGGGATTGCCCTGGAGATGCTGCAATTCCCCTATGTGGGGACACACAGACTCACACTTCCTTCTACTTCAACACCAGCAGCTTTAACGTGATTTAACCCAAAAGATCTGACCCCTGTTAGTGTTTCTTAACATTGTAAAACCCACAGGAGTTTCAGCAGGAATAGGTTATTCTTTTTGCTATGTTTGTAAAATTGTGCTACTTGTAAGTTTGAACTCTTAGAGTATTTTTCCACACAGCATTGTGTAGCCTTGTTTTGATTTGTTTGCAATTAATGTTTTCTGTAAGAAACTTTAAAAATCAGTTATTTGTAATTCTCCATATTTTTTTTCTCAAACCAACAAGGTGTTAGCTGACCTGGACTCAAACCTTTCCAGGGCCAGGAGAGATGATGGTGTTCCAGTACAGGACATATCCCCAGGCATTGCTTAGTTTACAAGTGCAGAAATAGTCAGTGTTTGCCACAGGGAGGTTGCTTTTACAGTGAATTGAGGCTTTTTGGCTATGAAAGCATCAATTACAAGCCACTAATTGGGGTGACTCCCGTTTCTATGTTGAACCTGGCTGCAGTAGCAGTGGCCAAGCTGTTTGACCATTTTTGCTTCGTGGCTTACCTGGGAGGAAGGTGTTGCATTTGTGCCTAAAGGCTTTTAAAGCCCTTTTCAAATGTAGAATCATAGAATTGTTTAGGTTGGAAAAGATCCAAAAAGGATCATCAAGTCCAACCGTTAACCTAACCCTGCCATCCCGCCACTAAACCATGTCCCTAAACAACAGTGTGCTCCAGGTGAGGTGAGTATTGGAGCTCTTTGCAAACAAAAAATGGCAAGAACAAATTGTTTGCTCAACATCCACTAAATAGCGCTGCTTTAAAAAAAAAAAATTCAACCTTCAAAAGACGCCCGTTGGGAATGGAGTAAAAGACTCAGATAGTCTGCCGTGGTTTAACCCCAGCTGGCAACTAAGCACCACCTAGCCGCTCACTCACACCCCTCACAGTGGGATGGGGGAGAGAATCAGAAGGGTAAAAGTGAGAAAACTCGTGGGTTGACATACAGACAGTTTAATAGGTAAAACAAGGCCCATGCATGCAAGCAAAGCAAAACAATAAGTTCATTCACCACTTCCCATGGGCAGGTGGGTGTTCCGCCACCTCCAGGAAAGCAGGGCTCCATCACATGGTTTCTTGGGAAGAAAACCACACTGAACGTCCTCCCCTTCCTCCTTCTTCCCCCAGATTTATACACTGAGCATGATGTCATATAGTATGGAATACCCCTGGTGTCAGTTGGGGTCAGCTGTCCCAGATGTGCCCCCTCCCAACTTCTTGTGCACTCCCAGCCTCCTCGCTGGTGGAGTGCAGTGAGGAGCACTGGCTCTGTGTCAGCACTGCTCAGCAATAGCTAAAACATCCCTGTGTTATCAACTCTGTTTCCAGCACGAATCCAAAACATAGCCCCATACCAGCTACTGTGAAGAAAATTAACTCTATGCCAGCCAAACCCAGCACATAGCCTCTGAATCACATGAATCTGCACAGGTGGAACACAGTTTTAAAGAGAAATCCATGTCAACACGATGTAAAGACATTAGTTGTTAATTTGTCCAGTAAGACTCCATTGGCTGAATGATTGTGTCAAGAATAAAATCACTGGTGCTCGCTGCAATCTGCTGCCATCTCTGCCTTGTAGCCAGGGTTCACAAGGTGTGAAATACATGGTGATTCCTTTCCCTCTGTGCTGAAATGTAGCCTCCTCAAGGGGTGGAACAGGAGGGCTGCTAAATGGTAAGGCCTGGCAGCTGAGGACAGGCAGCGTGAGGCATACCGTATCCATGATGATCATTATGGGATTTAGGGTTGAAGGAGGTGTTCATCTGGCCTGGAGCTTGGCCAAGTCACATGGTTGACTCTTTCTGCAGTTATTGCTGGTGGGGAGCCCCACTTCGGTACATCTCACCTGGGGCTGGCACCTCTGATAGAGCAGCCCCCAGCACGGCTCTGAGATGGCATCTCAAAGGTCGCTTTTAATTACCTAGGGATTGCAGTTGGCAAAGCACTTAAGGATGTATTTAACCTTAAAAAGGATGTATTTAACCTTAAATGTGTACGTAAGTCCTGTTTGGCTTGGCTGAGGATGCGACTCAAGTGTCTTACTCAATAAACATGCCCTCGAACAATGGATAGGGACATCCTCCACACCCCCTGACCTCTTATTGCTGTTGTTTATTCCCACTAACACAGGTTTTTCTTGCTTTCCTTGGTCATACTGCCCTGTCATAATATGCTTGTTGCTCCATGTAGGCGGAGCTGAGACACCAGTTTAGATTGAAAGCCGCTTGCTTTTACATATGTCCCTGTGAATTTCTCTTGTAGTTCCTCCTCTGGCTTTTTTCCCCCATCTTTTTTTTTTTTAACAACTCTGTTTTCAGGCAACCAAACTGTCTGGTAATTACACTGTCTTTGATAAACATTTCTATTAACCACAACTTGTAAATACCTTGCCTGCTCTAACTACATGCAACTTATCGTAAAGGCTTGTGAAGCCTCTGCTTTCCCTTTTCTGTGTAGAAGAAAGGGAAAAAAGTAGTAAACTCAATGTGTTATTTTAAGTAAGGTATTAAGAATGGGACTTAGTTTCATAGATCCTACCCCTTTTTTAAAAATAAATATAACTGCTTAGACTTCCTTTAGCAGGGTTGTATATCTTGCCACCTGGCTTTATATATTGTTTTATATATTGTCTCCTGGCAATATATTTTGTCCCTAGGTTGGGGTTTGGTGGTGTTTTGGTTTTTTTTTCATTTCTTTGATCCCTCTTCCATATAATCACACCAGCTTTATTGAACACCACAGTGGCCCGTAGAAGTGCAGACCCCTGCAAAGGAGCAGCAGACTTGTTTGGCTTCCCTTGGGAACACATGTCTTCGCCCAAACTCCATTCAGGTGAGTCCTAGGTCAGTCCCCATGTCCAGGAGACGTCCCCCAGTGCAAAGGGCAGGAAGCCAGCAGAGGGAAATTGAGGGCAATTCTTGTCAAAAAGGGGGAAAAGAGGTGTTTCTTGTCACCTTTGGCATTTAGGTTATGAACGCATTATGGTGCCTTGGGCTAGTGAACAGGTACCACTGACCACTCTCTTGTCCCTACTGTGATGTCCTGCTCACTTGCATTTATAGAATCATAGAATCGTTTAGGTTGGAAAAGACCTTTAAGGTAATCAAATCCAACCGTTAACCTAACCCTGCCATCCCACCACTAAACCATGTCCCTAAGCACCTCATCTGCCCAGCTTTTAAATACCCACAGGGATGGGGACTCAACCCTTTCCCTGAGAAGCCCCTTCCAGTGCCTGACAGCCCTTTCAGGGAAGAAATTTTTCCTGATGTCCAACCTAAACCTCCCCTGGCACAACGAGGCCGTTTCCCCTCAACCTATCGCCCGTTACCAAGGTAATTGACCAGGTTATTGACCTCTTCCACTCTGCTCCTGCCATGGACACATGTTCACATAACCTTCCAGGCATAAAATTACTCCTATGAGGCACATGGAAATGTGGGAAGTCCTTTTTAAGTGTCCAAGATACCAACAGTCCTCCAAAGTCTTTGCCTCAGCTGTGGTGGGCAGGAGTCATTTACCTTCTGAAAACACCTCAGCACAGGAGATGTTGAAGAGCTGTCTAACATCATGAACCAAACCCCATTTAATAGGTACATTATTATTAACTTTGTATTGGTGAACTGCAGCTGTTGATTTATAATAGTAACACTCTCCCTTACCCCTGGTTCCTAGTTCCGTGAAGCCAGCTCTTGTGATTGCTGAACTCTCCGTGTATTTCAGAGAGACTAATGACTTGTGGCGCTTGAAGGTCCTTGAGCTCACATCTGCTGAGAAAGTAGCCCCTGTGAAGCACCTCAGATAGGGCAATTGCTGATGAAGACACTCAGAATGAGTAGGCACTTTGTAAATTTTACTTTATCGCCCCTGGATGTTCACATTTAAGAGAAAGATGCTGCTTCTTTATTTGAACGATCTCCTGAATTAAGTCATTTGAAAGCATTCATAAATTCAAACATACCCAGTGTTTGGGGGGTCTTTATTCTCCTCTGCCTTATGCTTGTGCAGAAAAAAAACCAGAACAGATGCTCTATTGTAAGAATAGTTCTCTTATCCTGGTTTTGTTCTCACACTGCCTGTGTATCAACACCTCAGCAAAGAGCAGTGTCAGCCCTCACATCTCCAGATCTTTCTGGCTCTGAAAGTAGCTGAAGAGAAACCATCCCAGAGCGTTATTCCTAAGAGCTGGTGTGGAGTCATCTGTAGCTAAATAACTGAGTGCAATTACGACACCTGCTCTGTGTTTTTCCTCCTTCGGCTGCATGCTGTGTTTAGACATTTTCCTTGAAGCTGTTTCTGTCCTACCCAAGAAACAGATCTCATTCAGGTGGCCTCATGGAGGGATGGGAAGTAGGGGATGTTTGAGGGTTTAGGTTTTCTTAGGAAACCCTTCTATCCCTGCTCCTAACCAGCCACCCAAGTTTCAACTTTCTGGCTCTTCTTGGTTACATCCATGGATTTAATTGTTACTGCTGGCAAAGCATGAGGCATTTTTTTCCTTGTGACCAGCATCTTTCTTGACCCAGGTTTAGTTTGCTATAAACTTCATATTTCCCTGTTCAAATGGGCACCTTCTATGTCTGGAAAGCACTGAAGGGAAGATTTCTAAAGATGGATGGATTTCTACTGCCAGTCTGGCAACCCCACCCTCCGCATCTCTGTTATCTCTGCCAGTCTGTAAGGAGTTCTTCATGGGGGAGAAATTTTCTTGTACAACAGGTCAAATATTTTGCCACGGAAACTGAGGGATTATATGGCTGGTTTTGCTCTTCCTTTCCCTTTTTATTTCTCTTAACCATCAACGCACCCTGGCATTCAAGACTCAACTCATTGGCAGAAACTCTTTGTGAACCCACCTCAAATTTGCTAAAGTATTTAGAAGAAAGTAACAAACCACACACAATAGTTTGCGCTGTTTCTGTTGGAGAATAAGTGTTTATGAATGTCTCTGCAACCAGGATTTCTTATGTCTTCTTCTTTATCTGGAGAAGGTCAGCAGAGCCTAAGCTTGACTGAAAAATTTGCTTGTGTTTTGCTGGCAGATGCCCCTTATGTCCCTGAGTAAAAAGATCAATCCCAAACCTACAAAACATTTACCTACCTAAGTCCTGTTGGTGGAAAGCTCTGAAGATCTGGTCTGGAGTTTTTTTTGTGTAAGATGGGCAAATTAAGCCAAAATTTAGATGTGTGGAAGTTCATAAAAGCAGTAGTACCTAACTCTGAGGCTGTAATCATCAAAATTACTGCTATCATAAGATTTTTTAAAACTCTTTAAAGCTAACCTCTGTGACGTAGTGCAATGAAGAAAGAAATCACCGATTCCCACCTAAGCCCTATCAGATCCAGAGATCCACCCAAACCTCACACGGGATCCAGCAAGGCTTCACAAAGCTTGGGACACCAGCTATGCCTTGAGTATCTTCTTGGTGATCTTGACAATCCTTTTGAGCAGTACGTTGCCCGAAGACAAATTTCAATCTCCCATCCGATGAGACTGGTAAGAAACTTTTGCTCACGACAAGGCTGCAGTTCAGCTGTAGACATTCCTGTTCAAGGTGCTCCTTCCTCTATAAAATGTGACCGTGGAGTTCTTGGGGACTGCAGCTGGAAAATCCCACCAGTCTTACTTCCTTCAACCCTATGAACACCACTGTCTTCACTCCTCTCCATACCTGCTCTTCAGGCACAAACAGACGGGCAGACAGTCCTGCTCACTCCCTCCTCTGTGAAAGCAGTCTGGCAGGGAGCACACTCTTCATTCCACCTTTAATTAATACCTGCTGCCTGAAAAGTACAGTGCTGGGTACCATCTCTGAAGAGCCTACACTCCTGCCAGCAGGTTTATAGCTCACAGCTATGATTTGGGGGGGGGGGACATGTACTCCCAGCTACAGCCTTAAAAGCCACATAGGGGCTGAAGAAGAGCAATGGCACTGTCGACACGAATCACTTGGTGTATGCTATGGGCCAAGTCCTCTACAGAGAGCCTCAACACTGCTACTGCTCTATATCCTTATATCCCCAAAGGATCCTGTAGCAAATAACACCCTGCACTTCAGGAGAAGGTGAGAGAAACCCAACCAATTCTTCCTGTTTGAGCCTGGACTCTTAACTCTTCCAATCTCACACGAGGAGAATGTTTTCTTGAAGGATTTTAAAGCAGTGGGAATTGGACATCTCCTGTCCCAGAGTTTTTCTGCTTATCAGGCCATTCCTTAGCACTTCAGGAGAAAGCAGCAGTAAATGCATCAATAAAACCATGCAGAAATACATTGAAGAAAAAGCATTGGCAAAAAAACTCCTTCCCAGGTGAGCAGTAGGAGTGAAGAAGCGTGTGTTGACTCAGAGGAAAGGTATTGCTTTCCACCTCATCCCCAACTTCAGGGTTCAATGAATGAACAGACAAAAAAGGCAGCACACATCCCCTGTGCCTGGCCATTACCTTTTTGACAAATATGTGTCTTTTGGGATAACAAAGGAAGTCACTAAGCTGTTTCTCACCCCTGGTGATTGCAGAGGTGCTGAGTCTGGCAAATCAACTTGCTTTTGGTTCTGGCTGGCCAGAGACCACAGAGGCAAGGGATGTTGAGCATGTGGATTTGGGTGGCTGGGAAGAGTGAGAAGGTCCGGTCCAGCAGAGCACTGCTCACCCCATGTCTGTGGTGCTGAGACTGTTGGCTATACAGGGGGAGGACAGCCTAAAGGAGCACCTTTCTCCCAAATTGGGTGAGTGCTGTGACCATCAGGAGGACAAAGCTCTATCTGCAAAGCTTGGTACTGCAGGGAAATCCTATCTCCCTAACCACTCCAGCACCGGTTTCACACAAGCTGATACTTGAGGAATTGATAGACCTGAGTCTTGCAGGAAAGTCACTTTACAGTGGCTGATTGCACTTCCACAAACAGATTTTGTTTTCTCTTGAAGCCTCCTTGGGGATTGCTATGCTCATCATATGCTTTTCTGCGGACTAAAAGTGGTTGCTCCCATGAGGTGGGAGCTCTCTTACCCTCCAACAGGCTGGATAAACATTTGAAAAGCACATTTCAAATTGCACTGCCTTTGATTTTTCTTTCATCCTCACCCCTGAAGTCAGGAGGGGCAGCTGGGACCTCACCAAGAAAGAAGTTCAAGGAAACACAAGCATCAGGAGCTGGGTAGAAAGTGGGAAACAGTCCCCCACCAGATCCTGAGCAGGGGCTCAGAGAGATCACTAGAAGATGTCAGAGGTTCATAACAGAGATATGAACATCTTTACTTTATGGTAGAGCTTGCTTTTGGCCTAGTGGCAGCAGCAGAAAGCAGTCAAAAGTTTTGCACTTGTATTGGATTTGCGTAGCAAGGTTTTGGTCGCAGGGGGGATACAGGGTTGGCTTCTGTGAGAAGATGTCAGAAGCTTCCCCCATGTCCGATAGAGCCAATGCCAGCTGGCTTCAAGATGGACCAGCCCCTGGTCAAGGCCAAGCCCATCAGCGATGGTGGTATTGCCTCTTATATAATGTATCTAAGAAGGGGGAAAAAAAGCTGCACAGCCCTGCAGCCCCCCAGGCCAGTGCAGCAGGAGGGCAGGAGGGGCTCCAGGCGCCGGAGTAGAGATTCCCCTGCAGCCCCTGGGGCAGCCCATGGTGGGGCAGACTGTCCCCTTGCAGCCCGGGGAGGCCCACGGGGGAGCAGATCCCCACCTGCAGCCCAGGGAGAACCCCACGCCGGAGCAGGGGGGTGCCCGAAGGAGGCTGTGACCCCATGGGAAGCCCATGCTGGAGCAGGGTTCTGGCAGGAGCTGTGGCCCCATGGGGAGAGGAGCCCATGCTGGAGCAGGGCTGGTGACCCCATGGGGACCCACGCTGGAGCTGTCTGCTCCTGAGGGACTGCACCACGTGGGAAGGAGGGACCCATGCTGGAGAAGTTGGTGGAGGACTGCAGCCCATGGGAGGGACCCCAGGCTGGAGCAGGGAGGAGTGTGAGGAGTCCTCTCCTGAGGAGGAAGGAGCAGCAGAAACAAAAGTGTGATGAATTGACCCCAGCCCCCATTCCCCATCCACTTGTGCTGCTCGGGGGAAGGAGGTAGAGAAAACCAGGAGTGAAGTTGAGCCTGGGAAGAAGGAAGGAGTGGGGGGGGAAGGTGTTTTAAGATTTTGTTTTATTTCTCATTCCCCTACTCTGATTTGCTTGGTAATAAATGAAACTAATTTCCCCAAGTTGAGTCTGTTTTGCCTGTGACAGTAATTGGTGAGTGATCTTTCCCTGTCGTTATCTCAACCCACGAGTTTTAAATTATATTTTCTCTCCCCTGTCCAGCTGAGGAGGGGGAATGACAGAGTGGCTCGGTGGACACCTGGCGTCCAGTGAGGGTCAACCCATCACAGCACTAAATGTATCTGGGTTTCCACCTGCTCCTTTTCCTTTTTTACGGGTGTAACCTCTGTTCTCTCCCTTTGCATCACAATTATTGCCAATCTGGGGCAGTTTATGTGATGCATTTATAGAGGTCAGGCAGGAAGCGGATGGTGTCCAAGAGGGGAGGAGAGCTAGCGAGCAAATTAACACAAACATTGTGGAATTATTGCATTTTCCCCTGATGGAATCAGCATGAAAAAAAAAATCCATAAGCACCCACTGGAGAGAAATGGGACTGGGCATTGAATGTAGCAGAAAATCATATTGGCAAACGCATCACAATTTCTGCTCTGTCTCTTAATCCAAAGTGATTCACAGAGCGCCTGTTGCACTGGTAGCTCACAAATTGTTGGTGGAGGGTAATGCTGTGAGTGGCCAGCTTGCACTGTCTTGAGTGCATGGCCCAGTCATGTGGAGTGGATCCTGGGGCTGGCTGGAGAATCACCCCTCTTGCTTGGCCAGCATGCTGCTTCTTGTAGGTTGGGGGAGCATAACTCATCTTAGAAAGAGTCTCTAAGGGTAAATCCAGGCAATTCACTTGTCTGGAAGTGTTTCCTTATGAGTGTTTTAGCAGAGCTGCTTCTGCCAATGCTCCTGAAAATGAAGACACTCAACAGAAGCGTTCAAAAAGTGCAAAAGCATGACAATGAGAAGATCTCGAAACAGGAATATTTGCAAATCATTCAGGTAGATTCTTCACTGTTATTTTTGCTTGGGCTTTTCCTTTCTTTTGTTCATTTCTTAACCTCTAAGAAGGGACAGGTGGAAAACACAGATTCCAGCCTGCTCAATACCCATTTCACAGCTGAGCAAAACCTACCAGATATGTATCATCTTGGGATAAGATGTTTCTGGAGTTCACAATATGCAAAGTTAATGTACCAGCTTGAGTTGTACAATAGGATCGGACTTGATATGCTACTTAAAAGTGCAATTCTCCTTGAATTCTCCTTCTCCCAGAAGCTGAATGAAATACACGATGGGGACCATCCTAGACTCACCCAAATCCATGGGAGAAAGATTGATAGAACAAGTAAAAAGTGGAAAAAAGAGCCAGTGGGGACATATATATAGGAATCATTCTGGAATACCTTTGGCCGAGCCAGGATATACAGAGCAGAAGAAGCAGGATTGAAAAGGGACAATTATTGGATGTGGTCTAGGACCCTCTCTTGTTCTTGAGGGTTATAGCCCGATGTGGCCTGATGTGGCCTCAGCTACCCAAATGATCTGTCTGCAAAATGTGCCAATAGTCATATTGATTATAGGTCAGCTGCACAGGGCCATGCAGTCATAGCTGGTCTTATTTAGCATTCCTTAGTAGCTTATCCCAAAGCATTTTAGTGAGGAGGCAAGGTTCACGGGGAGAAGGAATATTGTTTATGAGACCAGCAGATGCAGCTGGAGAACACTGTGGAGCTCCCAGGTACAGAAGCCCATCATCAGGTCTAAAACAGAAGCAGCAGGCTTGAATATAAGCACAGCTGAGAGCAAAATTGCTCTAAGTTATCTTCATGGTGTTAATTGGTGAGATAATTTGAGAGGAAAGGCATCTTGCATTTGTGGAGCAAGCAGGTGTATTGGTAGGGCTGGTAAGTAATAAGGTCATTACTCTGCAGGATAGAGAGACAGAGGAGAAGCAAATCTGGTGTTATTCTTCATTATATACACTGGAAAATTGAGTAACAGAGCAGTAAAAAAATGTGCCTAAGGTCGCCCCACTGGCAGTAAGAAAGCTGAGAATAAAACTGAGAGTCTTGAAGCTCAGTCCATGGATGCTGGGATTTCCCTGCAATAACTGCAGCACAGTCAACACCAGCATGAGTAAGGGAACAGCAACGGCAGGGGCACATTGGGTCGTATAGGAGAGGACTTTCAGGAGCTGCAGCAGGCAATGTTGTTCTCTAGTACAACTCTTTTGGTCTGATGCTTCTGGATTGAATCATAGAATCATAGAATCATAGAATCACTTTGGTTGGAAAAGACCTTTAAGATCATCGAGTCCAACCTTTAACCTAACCCTGCCATCCCACCACTAAACCATATCCCTAAGCACCTCATCTATCCTTCTTTTAAATACCTCCAAGGAAGGGGACTCTACCACCTCCCTGGGCAGCCCATTCCAGAGCCTGACAACCCTTTCAGTGAAGAAGTTTTTCCTAATATCTAACCTAAACCTG